>WNGS01049021.1:0-10684 GCA_020271785.1 Procambarus virginalis | reverse complement strand
CTCGAGCATCACTTCGAGCTCCTTATTGTTCCTTTGCATAGGCAGTGGTGTAAGGCAGCCGTGATTACCTGTGGTGGGGCATGTTACCAGTGTTGAGTAAGCTTGCGCTACCTCACGGGTTATCGTCGTCAAGAGACGATACTGTGCCTAGATTTGCCTACGACACCTCTTTAACTAAAGACAATTATCCCCATTTCCAGTGTGGGCACATGGAGTTCAGGAAATCCTTTCGCACTCACATTGTAAATTGTACAGAATCGGTCCCATAAATGGATCCTCCGCCATATACTTGTCTTCCAAGTAAATTATTATTGATGAACTGATTACTGTGATCCCCCTGCATCACCAGGTAGAGATGTTGACCAGATCACACACTAGAAGGTGAAGGGACAACGACGTTTCGGTCCGTCCTGGACCATTTTCAACTCGATTCACACAATCGACTTGAGAATGGTCCAGGACGGACCGAAACGTCGTCGTCCCTTCACCTGTGGGAAATTTTACCCACCATATCTAATAATCATCTAAGAAATGTATTATTTCTATATCATATCAATATCATATCAAATCATATCTATATCATATCTATATCAAATCTATATCATATCAGAATCATATCAGAATCACAATAGATTCATTATATAGCTTGATCCTAGATGATGCCACTATGATCACGTACGCCATAGGGCCCTATAGATGCCTACGTGACTTTGTGCATGATCTCTCAAGGATCCAGAAGCTTCTAGAAGGATTTGTTAATTAAAAATTATTGGAACATGACGTAGTATCCGGTAGAGATAAAATCGAATCCTTATTAAGAGTCAGTGGTATTATCAAGTACTACTTATAATCTTTAAATCCTATATCATATTTTATTATAATCACATCTTATCTCAATCATAAGTCTAGACTGTAAAAATAATCAATCAATATTCATTGTAAGTAACCCCTTTCAAGGGGGATGGGGGAGGGCATCTCGGGAGAGAAGCGCCCACCACAGCCCGCGGGCAGAACGCGTATGTTTACACAACAGTGTACACGTGACGGTCCCTTAGCGAACATTTTTGGCTGAGGACACCTTATCTAATATCATTATCACCAGTGAACACTCTCTAGAACTGGGGGAGTACCTGGACAATATATCAACAAGGAAAATCCTAGAACATTTATGTAAAATAAGAGTGAAGTGGAGCATTTAGTGACGCGGTCTCCACCTTCATCCCTAATCTCATCCCTAATCTTCATTGTTATCTTCTGCAACGCAGTCCAATATCCGTAGCAACGCTACTCGTACGTCAAACAGCAACGCTACTCGTACGTCAAAACAGCAACGCTGTAATCTAAAATATCGTGCCTAAACTCGCCAAGAGAGTTCTTCAGTCTGGCACACTTTGTCAGACAGGCACCCGGCTTCAGCTAAGTTTATTGAATGTTATTACTGTAGCGTATTAGTTGGCCAATTAAAGCTAGTATAACATTAATATTCTATAAGACTGATAGTCGGTAAAAAGGCGAGGCAACGCCTCATATTTCTGTGAGTTTATTATTAATATTGTGGTACAGCAGAATCTTATCCAAGCTCTGAACCTCATGAGTGTCCAGTGTCAGAAAAGATTGTCACAATAAGTAAACAATACTCATGAGTGTCCAGAGTGTAGGAAGAGATTCAACAAGCTGACTGTATTTAATCATATACATTGATCATATACATTGCATATACTTGAATATATAAATTAAGTTAACAATTGCTTGCTTAGTTATTTTTTAAGTAATCATATAAGTTCATTTAATTGAATATAATTTTAGTACTCAGTAACAGTACTCAGACCATATTTAGGTCATTTATCATACTTTACAATTTACAATTTAAGTTGTTTAAAGTATAAGTGTATTGGCTGTTAATTGCTAAGGTGCTAGGCTAGACTGTGTATGTTTAAATCTCTGATTTAAACAGAGCCAGTGTTCAGTTATATAACTGAATTTATAAAATCTTATCCTTGTATAAAATACAAGCTGATGTGAGATACCTGTTGGCAGGTGGACGTGGAACTGCAATCAACCTATCAACTAATTCACTCACCCCACCTGCCCCTTACAGCCCATTATCTGTCATTAGGAAAAGAGGAGCTAGGATTTACGACCCTAGCTAGAGATTTTAGTTGAATTAATTTGCATACAGTAATTTTTTAATTTAGTTCAGTACAAGTCTCTGGTAGTCTCCTCTTATATCAATCACAGCAGGTTTTTCCCACATTTTTGGTCCTTCGAACCTAGATAGTCTAGAAACTAGATAATTATTGGTCCTTTAAACCTAGATAGTCTATAAACTAGACTATATTATTCCAGCAAATACATAAGAAACTTCTTGATTTTGCATTGGAATAATTTTTACATATTCTAGCCTAACCTAGCTATCAGCCAATATTTATCATAGCTATATATCTAAGTAAACAAATTGTTTGCAGTGGCTTAAGCCACCATATCCATTAACTAGTAAGCATTCATATATTAATTGTGCTGTGTTAAGAAACCACAGTACTTAATCTATCAGTGTCAAAGACAACTGCATATTAATCATATATACTATTATCTACCTCACTTGTGGTAACATACATACATATTTAAGTGTATTATCTAACATTATCTCTAATCAACTGATTTTCAGTGCTGCTCATTACATAATATTCTTTAAAAAAGAATTTTTATCACTGTATGAGCATTTCATTACAATTATCCATAATCAACTATATCAAACCCTATTACAGGTAAAACCAGTAGGCATTCTACTGTATTTTATCAAGCAACTATTAGGGTAACAGATCTTGTAATAACTTTGCAAAAATAGTGACATTTACTATTTTTAAAAAATTATTACAGGATTTACCAACTTGGTGCATTCGGGTCACAAATCAAATTATCACAGTACTTTTGATAATTGAACACCTGCTACAACCAGATTCCAGGGAGGAAATGAAGGACGATCTTTGGAATCATTACCTAAGTAGACAGGAAAGCTCATTTATCAAAACTATTAACATCACACATATTTATCAGAAAAAAGAAAATATCTCGGAATCTCCGAAACTCGGAAAAGGTCAAAATGACTAACAGTATTCCACCAGCTACTGAAACTGAAAAGAAAAGGACACAAAGTGTCTAAAAAATCACTTGAATCTACAGCCTACAGACCATTTAAATCAGGTGATAGACAAATGTCATCATCACTTGGCTACAATAGTCTACCATTGGGGATTAAGACCAATCTTAATCTCACATCACAATCTGAATGGCTAAACAGCCCCTCATCACTAATCTACAATCTGAAAGGCTAACAGCCCATTGACAATGTCAATACAAATATTATCATCCATCTAAGATAACTATCTTAATCCAAGAATATAGTCTTGATCACCTAATCTCATGCTTTCACTGGAGTGAAAGCAGCCTCAGAAAATCTGAAGGCAATCAAGCGTCTCAAAGAGACTTACTTAATAGAAAAGGCAAAGCCGAGAAAAGAAAAAGCAAAATGCTTCATCACATCATGAATAATGTAGATACACATTATTACAGATACAATTCATCCTTTAAGGAAATCCTTGGAGGAGTACAAGTGTTACATGCTTGTATGACCTACTTGCATGTAATTACTTACCTACGAATGTTACATACTTGTAACAACATCTTATCACAAAGCCAAATCTTTGATGGACTTCGAGCTTACGTACAAAGATTACGAAGCCGAGGAAAACTTAGATCTCAAGAAAAAATCACTAAAAGTGAATCCACGGACAAAAACAAAAATGTCCAAACTGGCAGTCCAAAATCAAGGCAACAAAACTCCTCTTCTGCAAAGTGGAAAAAGAGTAATGTTGGCTCTTATGCTATATCCTCCACAGTTAACAGAACTGTAGGAAATCGAGCTCCCAAGACAGATAAGACAAAAGGAGCAGCAAGTGCCCCAAGATGCTTATTCTGTCAAGAAGCACATAGCATTTATCAATGCACAGTTTATGAAGGCCGTGCCAGTCGAATCGATCGACTGAAATCTCTGAACAGGTGCATCCGTTGTCTACGGAAGCACGATACAAGTGAGTGTAACACTCAATAGCAGAACTGCCAATATTGTAATAAAAGTGTACATCACACAGCACTCTGTGGTGATATCAACACTCAATCCAGATCACTTGCTTCCAATAATCAATCTTCATCCCAGGCAAAGCCAAAAGATGATACCACAACAGCCGTACAATTCTGTACAGTAATGAGTAATGTCAATGCCTCAGATACAGAAATTGTTAAAACTGCCATATTGCCTACTGCACAGCTGGAACTGTGTAATGAAGGAGTTTGTATTCAAACTAGAGGCTTTTCTGGGGGGAGCCCCGTCGGCTCCCCGGAGCTATCCCAGGCTGATATGCTAATGTCAGACTTTGGCATCAGTCATGTGTATGGAGTTCTTAGGCCTACCGGGAACCACGGCCAGAACCGGGCCCCCTCAGAGAGGCAAGGGGAGCAATGGCCTATAGAAGCCCCCGTGTGGTTGGAAGCATTCTATGTCTGCCATCGACCGGGACAGGCACCCAGAAAGGTAAGCGCCCCAAAACAAACCCCTATTCTGGTTAAAATTGCTACCAAAAGCCGAACTAGTGGATAGAACTCCCAAAAGAAAAACGAGCAAACTAGTGTGACGTCACACGCTGCCGCGCCGCTGTCTGCGCAGCTCCCCCCTCCCCGGGAGGGGGAAGGGGGAGCCCCAGACCCTCCGCGCCGGCTACCCACACCTCAGTTCTTGAGGCTGATGCTATAGGCGAAGGTCGTGTGCTCTGGCTCCGGTGTTCGCTACAACACTGTGCTTGCGTGTGGTGTTTGTTTTCTGGGTGCGAGAGCCAGGAGTAATTTTTGGTACTCGGGCTGCATGCGCCTAGGGTTTCCTTCCCTAGGTGCCCTGTAAGTACTACCCTTGGGGCTTGGGGCCACCTTCCACAGGCTCCTTGGGATCTGCCTCTGCTGGTCCGTTTTACCTTTTTCGGTTTTTCGGCCGCCTGTTGGGCTCTTGGGTGTTCTGTTCTCCCTTGTTACTGGCAGGTAAGAGGCAGTTTGCACTGGTAGGGGCGCAGGGTGCTGCACAGCTTGTATTCCCGACATAGCGGCCGGCTCTGTTCCCTGGGGCTCGCTGTCCTCTTGCGGGGTTTTGTTTTTCTTTTTGTTTTTGCCTGGTGGGGGGTTCTCTCATATTCATTCCTTAGTTCTAACCCTTTCACGGTTATACTCGATGGCGCCCCCTGCTAGGTCCCCGTGAGTGTACACGTCCCTGGGGTACAGCTATAGAAGTTCGATTGGTAGTTTTGGGCGCCGGTTAGCAGCTCCCTGCCTGGGACTACCTGAGCGCGAGTCCTCTTAAAGTAAACGCTCAGGACCCTGGGAATCCCCTAGGGGGCGCGTGGGTCCGATGGATGTGACCCCGGAGTCCCCACTCGCTGTGTGCGAGTTTGCGGGTTGCTCGGTCCCTTTGTCTCAGGGTGACCCTCATTGTTTTTGCCTCTGCCATGCTGCCTGTTGGGTCGGTGATACTTTCGACCCTGAGTCCTGTGAGTGTTGCTGCTTGCTTGTGACTCAATTTACCCAATCCTCTGATGATTCTCTTCGGGTACAGGCGGCGCGTGCGTTGCAGTCTAGGTTTCGTCTGTTGCAACGCGCTAGGTTGGTTGCTCACCCGGATGCCCCGGGCTGCCCCGCTTTGCTTTTCGTGACCCGGACTTGGGGGTGGGGGTCGCTTCGATCCTGGTTCAGTCCGCGCCTCCTCGTCCTTCCCCTACTGCTCATTCTGGTCCCCCCCCCCTTGCTTCCAGCCCCGAAACGTCTGAGGGTTTCGGGGTCGGAGCAGGGGTTACTTGATCTTGAGACTCGGGCAGCTTCGGGGGGTGCCCCTTCCGGGGGAGCGGCAGAGGCATTCGAGTCTTGTCTCCCGGCCGAAGCTTCGGGGTCTGACCAGTGGGCCCCCCTTCCTTCAGCTGTTCCGGCTGCTCCGTCCTTGTCTTGTGGGGTCGGGGCTTGGGGAGAGGACTCGGCCTCGGGTCCTGTGGTGTTGGACCTCGAGGCTGGGGAGGGGCTGACTTGGGGGCCTTGGGCTCCGCTGGACCCCGCCTGGGTTTTTCTTCCCTCTGAGCGGGGCTTATTGTTACAAGGAGTGGGGTTCTCTTTTCCCCCCTCTGCGTACGAGTTGGATTTGGTGTCGGCCCCTCCCCGGGTTCGGTTCCGTGTTCCCCCGGGTTCGTCGGTTCCGTCTTTCCGGAGGTTTTCGGCTTATCGCATCCAACCTGGTGAGGTGCGAGCGGCCTTTGCAGCTTACCTCCTGCGGGACCCGGATTATGCCTCGGAACTGGATCCTTCTGAGTTCAGGTTTGGGACTTCGTTCCCTTTCTGGCTCCGTTACGAGGTTCCGGAGTCTTCCTGGCTAGCAGCCTGCCCTTTGCTTGTTTTGGATTCCTGGCATTCCTTCTGTCGTTCCCGCACGTTGGAGTGGCGGGAAGCTTCCACGGTGATTCAGGTTTTCCTGGGGGGCGAGCTTGAGTACCTGAATGAGTGCTTGTTTGCCCCTGCCCTCCCCCGCGATGTGGGCGTTATTCAGCTCCATGTGCAGGTTCCCGTCCTTTCGGCGGCGCTTGTTGCGGAGGACTTGCGCGCCCGGGGCCTTTTGGCTTCGGCCTTGCGGTTCTTTTCCATCCTGGAGCTGTCCTCGGATTGGCTCGTGGAGGATGTGAGGACGCTTGGGTCCGTCCCAGGGTCCGGCGCCTTGTCCTCGGCTGCGCGCTCGTTCGCTGCCTTGTTGAAGCTGTTCACGCCGATTTTGCGGGATGCGGTTTCCCTGTTTTATGCTTCCCGTCTCGCGTGTCGGCAGGCGGTGCTGGGTTCCTCCGTGGAATCTGCTTGGGCTCTGGCTCTTAGGCGTTCTTCCCCCTTTTGTCCTCTTCTTTTTGCGGAGTCGGCCGTGGCGCAGTTTATTCAGGCTGCGTCGGCGGCTTGTCGTCCGATGTCGGACTTGTTGGTCTTCCGGGGGTCCCGGGGTGGGTCTTCCCGGAAGGGTCGTGCCAGAGCTCGGGGTTCCTCTCGTCGTGGTAGGCCTCTGGTGTCAGGTTCGGGTTCGGCTCCTGCTGCGGACCCGCCCTCGTCTGGTCGGCGCGGTGTTCGCTCTGTGCGGGGTTCTGGGTCTCGTAAGGGTCGCCGGCCCTTTCGCGGTTTGCCCCGTTGACGGGGCGAGGGGGGGGGGGCGGCTTGCGCTGTTCGCCCGCGCCTGGTCCCACGATTCGTGGGCCTTTCAGGTCGTGTCTTGCGGTCTGCGGTGGCGTTGGGTGGCCCCTCCCCCTTTGGGGGGGTCGGGGCTGGCAGGGCAAGTTTCTTCCCCTGCGCTCCGTCGCGTCGTCTTGGAGTGGGTACGTTTGGGCGTCGTCGAAACGACGTCGTCCCTCAGATGGGTTTCCCGTCTGTTTCCGGTTCCGAAACGGGACTGCGCGGACCTGAGGTTCATTCTGGACTTGTCCCGTCTGAACCCCTGGGTTCATTGCCCCTCCTTCCGGATGACTACGCTGTCTCAGGTTCGGCTCCTTTTGGAGCCGGGCGCTTGGATGGTGTCCCTGGACCTCCGGGACGCTTATTGGCATGTCCCGATTCATCCGCGGTTCAGGGACTGGCTCGGTTTTGTGGTGGGGCGTCAGAGTTACCGCTTTCGTTGTCTCCCGTTCGGGTTGAACCTGGCACCTCGCGTGTTCACGCGCCTTACACGGGTAGTCGTGGCTCGGTTGCGTCTCCTAGGAGTTCGGGTGTTGGCCTACCTCGACGACTGGCTGGTTTGGGCTCCCAGCCGGTCCGCTTGCTTGCTAGCCAGGGATTTGGTTCTTTCCCAGCTCGCCGGGTTCGGGTTCTTGGTGAACTGGAGGAAGTCCCATCTGGTTCCCTCTCAGGTTCGGACTTGGCTGGGCCTCGTTTGGGACTCTCGCACCTCCTCCTTGTCTCTCCCTCCGGAGTCTCTCCAGCGGCTGCGGTCCCGCCTTCGTCTGTTTCTGGTGGGCCCTCGGGTCACCCGGCGGTTGCTCGAGGGGCTGTGCGGGAGCCTGAACTTCGCGATGCTGGTCTACCCGCCGGGTCGGGTTTGGCTTCGTCGGCTGTTCTGGTTCCTTCGGGGTCACCCCTTCCGCCTCTCTCGCGATCGCAAGGTTCGACCCCCGGGGCCTTGCGTCGGTTGCTGCGTCACCGGCTTCCTCTTCGGGTTTTTCGGGGTTCGGTGCCATGGCGCCTACCCGAGCCCTCGCTCGATGTGTACACGGATGCGTCGTCTCTAGGCTGGGGTTTTGTGACCAGTGCTCACCAGGCCGGCCAGGGGCGTTGGGGTCCGTCCTTCCGTCGAGCTCACAGCACGGTGCGGGAGTTCGCGGCGGTGTGGTTTGCTCTTCGGAGGATTCGGGTGGCCCGCGGATCAACGATCCGGCTCCATTCGGACTGCTCTCCAGTGGTTCATTGCCTGAACCGCGGGGGTTCGATGCGGTCCTTGTCTCTTTGGGGTTGGTCGCTTCGGGTGACTCGTCTGCTGAGTTCTCTAGGTTTGGCTCTCCTGGCTGTTCACGTACGGGGCGTGTCCAACGTCTTGGCGGACGCCCTGTCTTGCTTCGTTCCCCTCTCCACGGAGTAGACGGTCGACGACGAGTCCTTCCGCTGGCTTTGCCAGACGTTTGGGCGTCCCGAGGTGGACCTCTTCGCGTCGGCGTGGTCGCGGCGTCTTCCCGTGTATGCGGCGCCCTTCCCCGATCGCGAGACCGTCGGGGTCGACGCCTTGCGGTTCGACTGGTCGAGGTGCAGGTTCCTGTACCTCTTTCCCCCGGTTCAGCTGTTGCTCCAGGTCCTGACTCGCTTAGAGACTTACCAGGGGATAGTTGTCATTCTGGCCCCTTGGTGGCCGGCCCAGCTTGGTTTCCGGTGCTAGTTGCTCGGTGTCCGAACCCCGAGGGTTTTTCCGCGGCTCCGCCTCTTTCAGCAGATCGGGCCGGTGCGTCACGTGGCTGGTTCGATCTTCTCCTCGAGTCTTCGCGTATGGTATTTTTGACTCGAGTTTATCATCATCTCTATGGTGATCAGGTGGCCTCCTTGTTGGTGTCTCACCTGCGGGCTTCATCTCGGCGGCAGTATGAAGTTTCCTGGCGGTCGTGGTGGTAGTTTTGTTCGCTTGCAGCCGTCTCCTTCTTTTCTGGCAAAGAATGAGACTGCTGCGTTCCAGAGGGGTCCGTGGGTGGTTGATGCTTGGTTGGTCAGGCCGGGGGTGCATCATGTTTTGTGTCCGGTTGCAGCGCTTCGCCGTTATTTGCGCGCCACGGCTTCTTTGTCCGGGGACGCGCTCTGGGTTGATCCGGTTTCCCTTCCCTGTTCGCGGGTGCGGGTCTCTCAGGTCGTCCGCAGGGTTATTAGGTCCAGCCAGCCTGCGGTCTATCCCCGTGCCCATGACGTTCGGAAGTTCGCGGCGCTTGCTGCCGTCTTTGGGAATATGTCTTGGTCTGATATTCGGGCGCGGGGTTTTTGGAGGTCGAACAGGGTCCTGGCTGCTCGTTACCTTGTCAATGTTCCTGGGCCCCGGCGGGCCTGTGTTGCTTTGGGTCGGTGGTTGCAGCCAGTTGTCTCGGCTTCGAGCTGAGGAGTGAGCGACGACCGCCTCCCGGGTAAGTCCCTCTTTTTTCCGTCTGTGGGTAGTTAGCTCCGGGGAGCCGACGGGGCTCCCCCCAGAAAACCAGCGTTGAATGTAATGAAACGCCATTTTCTGAGTGAGTCCCGGAGGCTCCCCGGCATCCCTCCCTCCCTCCGGTCGGCGTTTTTTTCGCGTTTTTGACATCCAGCCTCAAGAACTGAGGTGTGGGTAGCCAGCGCGGTGGGTCTGGGGCTCCCCCTTCCCCTCCCGGGGAGGGGGGAGCTGCGCAGACAGCGGCGCGGCAGCGTGTGACGTCACACTAGTTTGCTCGTTTTTCTTTGGGGAGTTCTATCCACTAGTTCGGCTTTTGGTAGCAATTTTAACCAGAATAGGGGTTTGTTTTGGGGCGCTTACCTTTCTGGGTGCCTGTCCCGGTCGATGGCAGACATAGAATGCTTCCAACCACACGGGGGCTTCTATAGGCCATTGCTCCCCTTGCCTCTCTGAGGGGGCCCGGTTCTGGCCGTGGTTCCCGGTAGGCCTAAGAACTCCATACACATGACTGATGCCAAAGTCTGACATTAGCATATCAGCCTGGGATAGCTCCGGGGAGCCTCCGGGACTCACCCAGAAAATGGCGTTTCATTACATTCAACGCTGGTTTTTTGGTCATATTTAATATATATATATATATATATATATATATTATATATATATATAACTATATATAATATTATATATATATATTATAATATATATATATCACTGAAAACTCACACCCCAGAAATGACTCGAACCTATACTCCCAGGAACAACGCAACTGGTATGTACAGGGACGCCTTAAACCACTTGACCATCACGACCGGACATAAGGAAGTGATAGCCGAGGCTATATGAACCACTTCCCCGCCGGCACTCGGATGGTAATCTTGGGCATAGCATTTCATCAAAAACCTCATTTTTTGGGCAACACGTGAGGAACACAAATGCAAACAAGCCTGAATGGTCCCCAGGACT
>WNGS01049020.1:0-23767 GCA_020271785.1 Procambarus virginalis | reverse complement strand
AATTGCCAGGACAACCTTCTTCCCCTCCTCTTAACACCTCCAGAACGATTGATGCTGATACCAGACATGTCTTGGCCAAAATGTTTAAAGTTACTATTAAAATAAAAAAGATATTTCAAAAAATATTTTACTAATGGGCGCAGCACTGTGACGCCTCACTCGTTGATGTGTATAACAGTAACTTGTCTTTAATGTTAGGACAACTTTCTTCCTCTTAACACCTACAGAACGATTGATGCTCCCAGACATAGTCTTGGCCAAAAATGTTCAACGTTACTATGAAAATAAAAAAGTATTTAAAAAAATATTTCACTAATGGCGCAGCACTGTGTATAACACAGGGATGGACGCACATGGGTTGACCAGTGTTGGGCGGGTCCACTTGGCGTGGGGCAGCTATAGCCCTTACGTAGGCTGCCAGAGAATATTTTTTAAGGAAACTTCAGCCTGTGCACATTGCTTTTAGAAAACTTATTTATTTGTTATTACATAATTACTAGTACTTTTTCATTTGTTTTTGGCTATGATTAATTGTTCTAAAATTAATGGTAATTCCTGTACCCAGGTGGTCCCTCCCGACGCTCTCCTCCCACACTCCCCGACACCACCCACCCCCCCCACCCCCTCCTACACCTTGCACCCGAGTCACGGGCAGACGGATTAATACCGTATGGCCCGCCTCATGTTTTCATATACGGAAAAAGACTCGATCATCCGGGCACTGACCGGATAGTGTAATTTCGGCAGGACATTAACCGGGCCCCAAAATTTTATCCGTCCAAACTCTCGTTAATCCGGTTCCTGTGGCTATTTTGGCCGTATTAAGGCATTTTTCGGATGTTCGAATCCCGATAATCGCGGGTTTCAGTATTCTGTGTGTGTAATTACAGGTTTCTCCGAATTCTGTAACTCTGGCTCCTGGCAACAGAGAGAGAGAGAAGGATAGAGGGCCACCTCAAGGCCTAAAGGTTCCTCTTTGCCGGTGACGTGACATCACGGACGTCACCTGCTGCTCCCCTCTCATTGGTAGCGGCACACTAGCTCTAGCCTCCCAGGTGCTGATTGGTCGAGCGCCTGGCACCAGGCGCGCGCCAAATTCGAGCCAAAATTCTCGAGCCAAAATGCCACTGGTGTGAGATTCCTGTGCCTCAGGCCAGTATTTTGTGCCAGCTGTTTGGACTGACCGGACGTGCATGTCACTGCTCCCGGCCAGAGCAGTGCTTGTTGTCGCATCTCCATCGACGTTCATCTAGAGGAAGTAATTCTACGCCACTCAGTGATCGCTGCTGCAGAATCCAGCAATCGCGGGCTCCGGCAGAAGTTATTAAAGAGATACGTGAAGTCATAGCCATCACATGTGCTAACTGCAGGTGCAACTGGACAGTGTCTAAGTGATCGCAGATCATCGGCTTCACAGAGAGCAATCCGTCATTTCATTACTCAGTAACTGTGAGAAATAAGAATCAGGAAGCGATTCTGTGTGTTTGAGTGAAGATCGTGTGTAAATCTTCGATATTATAAGCGTGGCCTTTGATTATTTCCCATCCTCGTCATTGTGTTCCCGGCGTCCCTCGTGGCATCCCCTATATATATATACTCTAACCACGCGATTATCTGGGATTCGAACATCCGGAAAACGCCCTTATACGGCCAAAATCGTGACCAGATAAAATTATCTCAATATCTGGCCAAAATGGCCATGGGAGCCGGATAAAAGCTGGAATCAGGCTGGATAAAAAATTGGAGCGGGTAACTTGCTGCCGATGTTACACTATCCGGACAGTCAGCTGGATAATCATTGAATTGTCTGGATATGAAAGCCATGGGGTGGGCCGTACCGTATTAATCCCGTCTGCCTGTGGCTCGAGACGCATGGTGGAGGAGGGGGTGGGATGGGGTGGATGGGTGGGTGGTGTTGGGAGGGTGGGAGGAGAGCGTCGGGAGGGACCACCTGGGTACAGGAATTACCACTAATTTTAGAACAATTCATCATAGGCAAAAACAATGAAATAAGTACTAGGAATTATGTAATAACAAATATATAAGTTTCCTAAAAACAATGTGCACAGGCTGAAGTTTCCTTAAAAAATATTGTGAGTTTTTTCCTCCTGACGGCCTATGTAATGTGCTATAGCTGCCCCAAGTGATCTGTCCAACACTGGTCAACCCATGTGCTCCCGTCCCTCGTGTTATATCACAGTGCTGTGCCATTAGTGAAATATTTTTTTAAGTAACTTTTATATTTTCATAGTAACTTTGAAAATTTTTGGCCAAGACTATGTCTGGTAGCAGCATCAATCGTTCTGGAGGTGTTAAGAGGAAGAAGGTTGTCCTAGCAATTAACACTTCCGCGCACCCGGCGCGCCACCCCTCAACTATGCGATGTGGGTCCCAGCGTTTCACGGGAGCGCACGGTAATTCTGAAAAGTGTATTCTCTCTTCAACTTTGTCACCTTAATTCTCGTCCTACAAGATTAAATTTGGTATCATTGTGTTCGCAATAGAATTCTCTACGGCACTAAATGCATATAAACTTCAAAAGCCCGGCTAATTACCCGCAGAAAACAGAGAAAGTGTGAACGAGTTACCCAGGAGCGCGCAAAAGCGATAAAATGTGTTCACTATTTTCACTCTGGTCACCTCAATTTTCGTCCTAGGTCTTTCATTTTGATATCAATTGGTTCGCAATAGAATTCTCTAGAGGAGCATTGGCATATAAAATAAAAAACCTGGTCACGCTGCAACAGCCGACGAGTTGAATACGGGCCACGTTAGCCGCGAGTGAGCGCCCAGACGCCTTCCAGCTAAACTCCCAATTCCTGCCCACAAATGTTTAGTACTATTGTGTGTTGAACATGACATAGGCGTGTAGGGAAGACATAGGCGCGCATTTTAAAACCAGTCCCCAAAAAATCGGATAAAAACCTGATTTTTTGCGATTATTTAAAGTGGATGACGCAATGCTGCGTCATGCCTGGCAGCACCGCCAGTAAACGGATGACGCAATGCTGCGTCATGCCCGAGCGAAAGTCTTATTAAAGACAAGTTACGTGTTATACACCTCAACCAGTGAGGCTTCACAGGCAAGCCAAATGCCTTCAACAAGTGAGGCTTCACAGGCAAGCCAAGCGCCTTCAACAAGTAATTACCTAAGTGTAATTACCCAAGTGTAGTTACAGGATGAGAGCTACGCTCGTGGTGTCCCGTCTTCCCAGCACTCTTTGTCATATAACGCTTTGAAACTACTGACGGTCTTGGCCTCCACCACCTTCTCCCCTAACTTGTTCCAACCGTCTACCACTCTGTTTGCGAAAGTGAATTTTCTTATATTTCTTCGGCATCTGTGTTTAGCTAGTTTATATCTATGACCTCTTGTTCTTAAAGTTCCAGGTCTCAGGAAATCTTCCCTATCGATTTTATCAATTCCTGTTACTATTTTGTAAGTAGTGATCATATCACCTCTTTTTCTTCTGTCTTCTAGTTTTGGCATATTTAATGCCTCTAACCTCTCCTCGTAGCTCTTGCCCTTCAGTTCTGGGAGCCACTTAGTAGCATGTCTTTGCACCTTTTCCAGTTTGTTGATGTGCTTCTTAAGATATGGGCACCACACAACCGCTGCATATTCTAGCTTTGGCCTAACAAAAGTCGTGAACAATTTCTTTAGTATATCGCCATCCATGTATTTAAACGCAATTCTGAAGTTGGAAAGCGTGGCATAGGCTCCTCGCACAATATTCTTTATGTGGTCCTCAGGTGATAGTTTTCTAAGTGAGGCGCAAGCAAGCGCCTTTAATAAGTGAGGCGTCACAGGCAAGCCAAACACCTTCAAGTGAGGTGGAAGCAAGCGCGTCAAGTGAGGTGCAAGCAAGCGCCTTCAACAAGTGAGGCGCAAGCAAGCGAATTCAACAACGAGGCTTCACAGGCAAGCCAAATCCCTTCAACAAGTGAGGCTTCACAGGCAACCCAAATGCCTTCAACCAGTGAGGCTTCAGCAGCTGGCAGTCAAAACTAACTTTGCTTAATGAATTGTACAGTAATTTTAAGTGTAAATTTTAGTGTTGTGTTAGTATAGGTTACGTAAATTGTTAAGAATTCTTAACTTCAAGATGTGTGGCATCAATCAAGAAGACGAACACCAACAAGGTAAGTTGAGGTTTCTAGTTGAATTTTTAATAATTATATGTGTC
The DNA here is from genome assembly GCA_020271785.1 of Procambarus virginalis. Lineage (NCBI taxonomy): Eukaryota > Metazoa > Arthropoda > Malacostraca > Decapoda > Cambaridae > Procambarus > Procambarus virginalis. The sequence goes on along the minus strand of WNGS01049020.1, from coordinate 19,580 downwards.
AAGGCAATTCAAATTATGTTGTTTGTAGTATAAAAAAAAGTTGGAAATGATTACTTTTGGACTCGTAGGTGAAAAAGTACCATTATCCGGAACACGTGATAATCCGGCTGGGAGTCCTTCCCATATAGTCCGGATAATCAAGTGGAGACAGTATATTCATACATACATATATTCATATATTCTAGCGTGCATTCATTCAGCCTTCAGTAATATATCCCACTTGTGCATAAAACCGGTGTTTATAGTAAGCGCGCACTCTCCCAGTTTATTGGTGTGGGAATGTAGTCATTCTCGCCCTTAGTGACGCGCATCTCACCAGCTGCTCCCGGGGCCAAGCGGTAGGGTTCATGCCTCATGCTTGTCACACCTCGTGCCTCGCCTCACCATTCAGCCTAACCTCACTCGCTACCTCTGAGTGTCAGTGTTCCTACCCAACCTCCATGCCACTAAGCTGCCCCAGTGTTTACTTCAATCAACAGCTGGGAAGTGGGTGTGGGTGTATGCTTGTGAGTGTGTCATACAGGTATATTAAAGTGAGTACATTATTTTCTCTATCTTTCTTAAGTGCCAAATTCCTTGTGTTGAATAAATATTTCAGCCGTCTAGTGTTCATTCTCACTAGTTATCCTACGGGACCGAGTTCGATACCCCGAGGAAGCACGATAGATAAAGACCTGCTACAGCTTTTCGGTGTGAATACTCTAGCCAGATCTTTAGTGTGATTGTCGTTTTACACATTCATTCAGTTTTTACACATTTAGTTGTCTTTGTGACGTGTGTATTTTACTGTGTTTACTTGTGTTTAGTGTGGTTTCAATATGTACCATCACTGTGTGTTCATCCATTTCCATGCCGTTCTGTCTATTTCCAGGTGACACGCTGTAGTTACAAGTAAGATTATTTTACATTGTGTTTATTATTGATTGACTGACACGAGAGTGTCAGTATGTTGTGTTGGTTATTACTATTCTATGTGGTCTCTGTGACCTGGTGTACTTTGGTTTAGTGTAATTATTGTTGGTCTCAAGTGACCCGTATTGACATGTAAAATATTATTACCATGTTGTGGTGACTCAGTAGCGTCAGTATACTTGCGGTCAGTTAATTTCAAGACATCAGTGTAACTTTGTGTTCAGTATCTTGAGAAGTCAGTTAACTTCGTGTTCATTAACTTGAGGCATCAGTATACTCCACTGAACAGTGTTCAGTTAAAACTTGTGTTCAGTATCTCGAGACATCAGTGTAACTTTGTGTTCAGTAACTTATGCAGTCAGTATACCTGTGTTCATTCACTCTTGAGTCATCAGTGTAACTAGTGTTCAGTATCTCGAGATGTCGGTATACTTTATCTTCATTCATTCTTGAGACGTCGGTGTACTTGCATTCAATTATCCTTGGGATATCAGTGTGTTAATCGTTTTGTTCTTGAGACGTCAGTGTATAAATTTAATGCGATTATCAATTGATTTAGTATGCGGTGATTAGTAATCGTATTGACTGATCAACATTGGTTAAGCAGTCTCAGTGACGCCGAGCTATAACGTAAATTCTTCGTGAATTAAGTGAGCAGTCAAGCTTTGATAGATCCTTGTACGATTACTCAGGGATTGCTAATTGCCCGTAGTCATTGTTAATTTCATTGACATTTGTTTTGATTGCATGTCTTGGTGACATATAACGTATATATATATATTTACTGATTAAAGTAACATAATTGAGTGTTGCACAGAAGACTCGTCTCAGTGACAAGTCTGTCAGTTGTTGTTATTCAGTCATCAATCAGTCCTCGCTGGTTACGGATCTCACATTTGGCACCAAAGTGGAAGGCGTGTATTGTTGCAGCTATAATCACCCCTCACTGATCCCAGATTCACATCTGGCACCAACGTGGGCCATTGTCTTTCACTATGTTATTGCTACTTGTCGCAGTCTCGTCAAGCTGCCATTGCGTCTGGATTGGTTGCCCACTATTGCTAAGTGTAGACAAGGTCAGCGATACCGCAAGCGGTCTGAACCGGAAGCAAGTGTTCCGGGTAGTTTAGCCTTGTCAAGCACCACGTCCGACATTAGTGTAACGTCAGATTGTTCTTGCCATGTACCGTTAGCATTACGTTTTATGAATAAACTAATTGTTAAGTACAAGTGTCTTTACGTTCACACCTTCAGACCCCTGGTACCCAGTATTGACTTTGCCATTATTCCTGCTATTAACATGATCCCTTTACATGTTGCCTGGATTACTTAGATTTGAACTGCATTCATGGCCATACACATAAAATATAAATACTATTTGGTGTGAGGATCATTTGAGCTACTCTGACGACCTCCCTCTGAGGCTCCTAGAAGCTCCACGACCCAGTGGACAAGGAGTGCCAAGGATTTGGACTCGTACAACTGTTCTATGCATCCCTGGTCAGTCATTAAAGTATAATCTGCCCGCAGCATATGTTTGATGCTAGTTCAGTCCTTTCCTGACTGAGGTTTCTTGTAACCTATTCACCTCTAAAAAGGGATAATCTCACACCTACCGGGGACCATGAGCCGGAACCTGACCCCCCCTCAAATGAGGCACGAGGAGCAATGGCCTATAGAAACCCCCATGTGGTTAAGAGCATTCTATGTCTGCCATCGAACGGACCTGGCACCCAGAAAGGTAGGCGCCCCAAAACAAACCCTTATTCTGGTGAAAATATTGCTACCGAAAGCTGAATGAGTGGACAAAATTCCCCAAATGAAAATTAGCTAATGAACATGATGACATCATGTTGCCACACTGCTATCTGCGCAACCCCCCTCCCTGGGAGGGGGAAGAGGGAGCAGATTCAAAGGAAGAAGCAAGAACCTCCTGCCTATACACGAGCTGAGAAGCAAAAAACCGTGCAACTGCATCCCGCAGGAGCGGCGCAAACAGCAGGATCATACTATATTTTACTACCTGTAGCCTACATGCCCCAGACTATATTCTACTACTTGTAGCCTACATGCCCCAGACTATATTCTACTACCTGTAGCCTACATGCCCCAGTCTATATTCTACTACTTGTAGCCTACATGCCCCAGACTATATTCTACTACCTGTAGCCTACATGCCCCAGACTATATTCTACTACTTGTAGCCTACATGCCCCAGACTATATTCTACTACTGTAGCCTACATGCCCCAGTCTATATTCTACTACTTGTAGCCTACATGCCCCAGTCTATATTCTACTACTTGTAGCCTACATGCCCCAGACTATATTCTACTACTTGTAGCCTACATGCCCCAGACTATATTCTACTACTGTAGCCTACATGCCCCAGACTATATTCTACTACTGTAGCCTACATGCCCCAGTCTATATTCTACTACCTGTAGCCTACATGCCCCAGACTATATTCTACTACTTGTAGCCTACATGCCCCAGTCTATATTCTACTACCTGTAGCCTACATGCCCCAGACTATATTCTACTACTTGTAGCCTACATGCCCCAGACTATATTCTACTACCTGTAGCCTACATGCCCCAGACTATATTCTACTACTTGTAGCCTACATGCCCCAGACTATATTCTACTACCTGTAGCCTACATGCCCCAGTCTATATTCTACTACTTGTAGCCTACATGCCCCAGACTATATTCTACTACCTGTAGCCTACATGCCCCAGACTATATTCTACTACTTGTAGCCTACATGCCCCAGACTATATTCTACTACCTGTAGCCTACATGCCCCAGACTATATTCTACTACTTGTAGCCTACATGCCCCAGTCTATATTCTACTACTTGTAGCCTACATGCCCCAGTCTATATTCTACTACTTGTAGCCTACATGCCCCAGTCTATATTCTACTACTTGTAGCCTACATGCCCCAGACTATATTCTACTACTTGTAGCCTACATGCCCCAGTCTATATTCTACTACCTGTAGCCTACATGCCCCAGACTATATTCTACTACTGTAGCCTACATGCCCCAGACTATATTCTACTACTTGTAGCCTACATGCCCCAGACTATATTCTACTACTGTAGCCTACATGCCCCAGACTATATTCTACTACCTGTAGCCTACATGCCCCAGACTATATTCTACTACCTGTAGCCTACATGCCCCAGACTATATTCTGCTACCTGTAGCCTACATGCCCCAGACTATATTCTGCTACCTGTAGCCTACATGCCCCAGACTATATTCTACTACCTGTAGCCTACATGCCCCAGACTATATTCTACTACTGTAGCCTACATGCCCCAGTCTATATTCTACTACCTGTAGCCTACATGCCCCAGACTATATTCTACTACCTGTAGCCTACATGCCCCAGACTATATTCTACTACCTGTAGCCTACATGCCCCAGACTATATTCTACTACCTGTAGCCTACATGCCCCAGACTATATTCTGCTACCTGTAGCCTACATGCCCCAGACTATATTCTACTACCTGTAGTCTACATGCCCCAGACTATATTCTGCTACCTGTAGCCTAGTTTTCCCAGAATTGTACAAAATAATCATTTTAAAGACTCCTCTGGCACAGGCACATACTTACCTGATTAACCATAGACTGCTGCTGTTGTACTGGCACTTGTTGCTGTGACACCTGTTGTTGAGGGGGAGGCTGCTGTTGCTGCTGTTGTGGTGGCCCTGTCATGGCTGACTGTTGCTGAGGAGGCTGCATACTTGTTTGCTGTCCGCCAGGTGGTGCTCCCTAGTAAAATTGCATAGGACACACCAACTTATTATCAACCTACATTACAAAAAGCTTCATGTACACTACTGTGCCCTCCAGAAACTATTTTGTTTAATAAATCTTTGCAAGCAATTTTTTACCTTTTTCTAAAGCTATTGTGCCCAGTGCCAGCATCACCATCCTGCTTCATAGTTCATGGCATTAGATAAATAAGCTTTGAAAACAACAGCGTTGAATGTAATGAAACGCAAATTTCTTGGCAAGACTTGCAGGCTCCCTGGAGCTATACCGGGCTGATGTGTTTATATTAGACCGTGAGAACAGTCAATCAATGAAGTTTTAACCCTACTGTGGACCACAAGCCAGAACCTGGCCCCCTCAGAGAGGCATGAGGAGCAATGGCCTGTAGACACCCCCGTGAAGTTGGAAGCAGTCTATGTCTGCCATCCACCAGGTCAGGCACCCAGAAAGGTAGGAATCCTAAAACAAACTACAGCTGGTTAACATTGCAAACCGAAAGTCGAACGAGTAAGCAGAACTCTCCAATCAGAAAACAAGTATGACATCACCACAGCCGCCAGATACAACTGTTGAGGAATTCAGAGAGCAGATGCACAAAATAGAGAACATACTTGATAACCTAGCAAACCCAGCTCCAGATATTATCTTCCTTGGAGATTTCAATTTACCGAGTCTAAGATGGAGAATGGCAAACACAAATATCATAGCAGGGAATGACCTGGGAAATAACCAACCACAGGTCAGATAACTTTTGAGATTCTGTGACAAATTCTCGCTCAATTAACAGATTACAGAACCAACTAGGAACGAAAACACACTAGACTTGTTATTCACAAATAATGATGAACTAATCAGAGACATCACAATCTCAGATACTTCATACTCAGACCATAGCTCATTGAAGTGCGAACTAGCATAAATAACGGTAGTAGGGCTAAGAGTCCCAACAAGCGAGAAGGAATATTCAATCAATTCAATTTCAACAATAAGAGGATTGACTGGGAAAAAATAAATGTAGACCTTGCAACCATTCAATGGGAGATGGTCTTAAGCGACAAAACTCCCACACAGGGAATAGCTCAACTGACAGCTGAAGCTTACAAGGTCTGCTTGAAGCACGTGCCTGTAAGGAGGGGCAGAAAGAGGACCACTCTAGAAAGAGAATGCAGACGACTGTACAGGAGAAGGAAAAAAATAACGGAAATGCTTCGGCAGACACAACTATCACAAGAAAGGAAAATAAGCCTAAGCAGGGAGATCGAAGAAATAGAACAAACGTTGAAGCGATCATATGAGTGAGGAAATGGAATTGGAACAGAAAGCTATACAAGAGATAAGGAAAAATCCTAAATATTTTTTCATACGCAAAATCAAAATAAAAAACCTCGACCAGTATTGGACCGTTAATTACAAATGAAGGTACGAATACAGAGGACAACAAAGAGATTAGTGAAATTCTAAGAAGCCAGTATGAGGCTATGTTTAGCACACCAATTAACAACATGAAAGTTGATGACCCAGAAAGCTTCTTTATGAATGACATTCAAGCTGCAGATAATATAACGGATATTACCACAAACTCGGAAGACTTTGAAAGAGAAATTGACAATATGCCTATGCACTCAGCTCCTGGGCCTGACACATGGAATTCAATATTCATAAAGAAATGTAAAGTACCAGTAGCGAGAGCACTCAGCGTAATATGGAGAGCGCGCCTGGATACAGGGGAGATACCAGCAGCACTTAAATCTGCAGATATAGCTCTGTTGCACAAGGGGGGGGGGGGGCAGTAAGCCTTGGCAAAAAATTATAGGCCAGTTGCACTAACATCACACATAATAAAATTGTTTGAAAGAGTGATTAGGAACCAAATTTCTAGTTTTATGGAAAACAATGAATTGCACAATCCAGGACAACATGGATTTAGAGCGGGAAGATCCTGTCTGTCACAGTTACTCAACCACTATGACAAAATCACAGAAGCCCTAGAAGAAAAGCAAAATGCAGATGTTGTATACACAGACTTTGCAAAGGCGTGCGACAAATGTGACCATGGGGTGATAGCTCACAAAACGAGGTCAATGGGAATAACTGGAAAAGTAGGACGCTGGATACTCAATTTCCTGTCGAACAGAACACAAAGAGTAACAGTCAATCAGATGAAATCGAGTCCAAGCGATGTTAAAAGCTCTGTACCTCAAGGTACCTTGCACTGCTACTGTTCCTTATTCTCATATCTGATATAGACAAAAATACACGTCACAGCTTCGTGTCGTCCTTTGCAGATGACACAAAAATCAGCATGAAAATTACCTCTGCTGAAGACATTGAAAAATTACAAGCAGATGTCAACAAAGTTTTCGATTGGGCAACAGAAAATAACATGATGTTTAACAGTGATAAATTTCAGGTACGGCAAAAATGAGGATCTGAAACATAATACAGAAAACACAATCGAATCTTCCCATAGTAGAAAAACAGCATGTCAAGGATTTGGGAAAAATGATGTTCAACGATCTAACGTTTAGGGAGCATAACCAAGCAAATATTGCGTCAGCCAGAAAAATGATCGGATGGATTACGAGAACTTTCAAATCCAGGGATCCCATCACAATGGTTGTACTCTTCAAGTCACTTGTGTTGTCCCATCTCGAGTACTGCTCAGTACTCACTTCCCCCTTCAGAGCAGGAGAGATTGCTGAAATAGATGGAATACAGAGAACATATACGGCACGCATAGAAGAGATAAAACACCTAAATTATTGGGATCGTCTCAAAGCTCTCCAAATGTACTCTCTAGAAAAGAGACGAGAGTGATACCAAATAATATACACATGGAAAATACTGGAGGGCCTGGTCCCAAATCTACACAGTAAAATAACAACGTACTGGAGTGAACGATATGGAAGAAAATGCAAGATTGAACCAGTGAAGAGCAGAGGTGCCATAGGCACAATCAAAGAGCACTGTATATACATCAGAGGTCCACGGTTGTTCAACGTCCTCCCAGCGACTATAAGAAATATTGCCGGAACAACTGTGGACATCTTCAAGAGAAAACTGGACTGTTTTCTATAAGAAGTTCCGGATCAGCTGGGCTGTGGTGGGTATGTGGCCCTGCGGGCCGCTCCAAGCAACAGCCTGGTGGACCAAACTCTCACAAGTCGAGCCTGGCCTCGGGCCGGGCTTGGGGAGTAGAAGAACTCCCAGAACCCCATCAAGCAGGTATCAAGCAGCCGCTGTGCCGGCTACCCAACCCCAGTTCAGTGGCTGAATATCAAAAACGCTGACCAGAGGGAGGGAGGGTCGCCGGGGAGCCTCGGGGTCTACCCTAGTAAATGGCGTTTCATTACATTTAATGCTGGTTTTCTGTGGAAAGCCTCTCTGGCTCCCCTGAGCTACCTAACCAAAGATAAAGGAAAAGAGACTTACCCGGGAGGTAAGCACTGGTCACAAAACCAAAGTCAAGAGACGACGCGTCCGGGAACACAATGAGAGGGCTCGGGTAGGCGACAAGGAACTGAACTCCGAAAAACCTTAAAGGAAGCCGACGACACAGCCGCTGATGCAAGGGCCCCGGAAGCCAAACCCAGCGGTTGCGAGAGAGGCAGAAGGGACATCCCAGAAGGAACTACAACAGCTGACGAAGCCGAACCCAACCTGCCAGGTAGACCATCACAGCAAAGTTCAGGCTCCCGCACAAACCTTCGAGCAAATGCCAAGTGACCCGGGAAAAACCCGCCCAGAAACAAGCAAAGGCGGGAGCGCAGCCGAAGCAAATACTCTGGAAGGAGAGACAAGGAAGCGGTCGGAGAGTTTCACACAAGACCCAGCCAAGTCCGAACCTGAGAGGGAACCAGATGGGACTTCCGCCAGTTCACCAGGAACCCGTAACCCGAACCTGGTGAGCTGGGAAAGAATCAGATCCCTGGCAAGCAGACACACGGACTGACTGGGAGCACAGACCAGCCAGTCGTCAAGGTAGGTCAGCACCCGAAGACCTAAGAGCTGCAGACGGGCCACCACGATCCGATTAAGGAGTGTGAACACGCAAAGTGCCAGGTTCAACCCGAACGGGAGACAACGAAAGCAGTAAATGAAACGCCCCACAACAAAACCGAGCCAATTCCAGAACCCCAGTTGAATCAGGATGACCCAATACGCGTCCCGGAGGTCCAGAGACACCATCAAAGTGCCCTGCTTCAATACAAGCCGGACTTGGGACAGAGTAGTCATCCGAAAAGAGGGACAATAGACCCAGGAGATCAGATAGGACAAGTCCAGAATGAACCGCAGGTTCGCACAGTCCCGTTTTGGGAGTGAAGAGATGGGAAACCCACCTGAGGGACGCCGTCATTTTGACCACGCCCAAGCGTACCCACTTTGAGATGACCTGACAGACTGCAGGAAAAGAGGCCTGCCCCGCCAGCCCCGAACCCCCCCGAAAGAGGAGGGGGGGGCCACCCAACATCACTGCAGGCCATCGGAAACAACTCAAAAAGCCCACATATAAGAGAACCCCTTGCGAGAACCCGATTTATGCACAGAGCGATCACCTCGCCGACCAGACGAAGACCGGCCTGAAGGCAGCGCCAGCCCAGAAACTGGCACCAGTGGCCTACCACAACAAGACGAATCCCCAGCTCAGGCACGACCCCTCCAGGAGGAACCCACCAGAAACCCCAAAGAACCAACAAGTCCGACATCAGATGACAACTAGAAGAGGCTACTTGCAGAAACTGCCCGACTGCAACTGCAAACAGCAAGGGACAAAATTACGATGAAAACTTAAGAGCCATGGCCCAAGCAGATTCTAACAAGGAAATGAGCACAAGCTGCTGACAAGCGAGATGAGAAATAAACAACTGCGACACTGCAACCCACAGGATTGGCGCAAACAACTTCAACATCGCAGACGACACACATGCTGCCGAAACCATGGCACCTGGTTGATACCTGGTTGATACCTGGTTGATGGGGTTCTGGGAGTTCTTCTACTCCCCAAGCCCGGCGCGAGGCGAGGCTTGACTTGTGAGAGTTTGGTCCACCAAGCTTTTGCTTGGAGCAGCCCGCAGGCCCACATACCCACCACAGCCCGGATGGTCCAGCACTCCTTGGAGGAAACAATCTAGTTTCCTCTTGAAGATGTCCACGGTTGTTCTGGCAATATTTCTTATGCTCGCTGGGAGCATAAAAAACCAGCGTTAAATGTAATGAAACGCCATTTTTTGGGTGAGCCCCTTAGGGTCCCTGGAGGTTATCGGGCTAATGTATGTTATATTAGACCGGGACATTAGCTAAGGAGTTCAGATCTACCAGTGACCAGTGCCAGAACCTGGCCCCTTCAGAGAGGTTTCAGGTAGCAATGGCCCTGGAAAACCCCCCTTGTGGTTGGGGTTTTCCTTATCTGCCATCAACCAGGGTTAGGCACCCAGAAAGGTAGGCATAACAAAAACCCCATATGGTAAAAAACAAACAAAAAACTGAACAGAGAGGTAGAAACTCCCTACAATCCCAAGGAAACAAGCAAACATCACACTTTACTGCCGCGCCGATCGTCCGCGCAGCCCTCCCCGCCCCGAGAGGGGGAGGGGGAAGCCCCGGACCTACCACGCCAGCTGCCAAGCTTCAGTTCAGAAGCTAAGCTTCAACCAACGCGAAAAAACCACCGACCGGTGGGAGGGAGGGTTGCCAGGGAACCTCCGGGGCTCACCCAGAAAATGGCGTTTCATTACATTCAACGCTGGTTTTCTGTGTGGAGCCCCTACGGCTCTCTGGAGCTTCATACCCAAAGAGAAGGAAAAGAAAGGGCTAATCCGGGAGGCGGCCGCCACAAACTCTGCAACGCGAAGCCGAGACAACAGGCTGCAACCTGCGACCCAAGGCAACAAGAACGCACAGGAGCAGACGCGCATAAAGAATGGGCGGCCAAGAACCTGTGCGACCCTCAAATTCCTGCGCCCGAAATGAGCCCTAGACGTCACCAACACAGCAGCAAAAGCTGCAAATATCCGAACAGCACGGGCGCAAGGACAGACCGCAGGCTGGAAAACTGAAAAACTCTGCGGACGACCTGGGAGACCCGAGCCCTGAAACAGGGAACGAGGGGAACCGGATCAACCCAAAGCTCATTCCCATACACGGTACACAGGTAACAGCAAAAAGTGCAACCGGACAACACAGGACCCACCCCCGGCCAAACCAATCAAGCATCAATAACCCAAGAACCCCTCCGGAAAGCAGCCGTCTCGACCGTCGCCAGGACGGAGAAAGGCTGCAAACGTACAAACCTACCACCAGTACCAAAGAGCAGAAACCTGAACCGAAGGGGCTACCACAAACTGAGAAGATAAGGAGGCACCCTGATCAAGGACTGGGGACAGCTCAGGTGACGCATTAGCAGGCCGGAGGTGAAACAAAACACGAGAAAGCGTACGAAATGGGGCAGATGTGACGTTCACCCCGAACGCAAGCAGGAGCGGCTCCGCCAGCGCCGCACAAAACGAGGCGACAGTAACAAACATCAAATACAGTACAAGATCGATTCAACGTACCCCGATTCAACGAATCTCCGGCTAGTTCGCACACTTTTCAGGCCGGATTTACTCACCCTGTTCGACGAACAATGGTTGGCTGAAGCGGGGGATGTTCGGATTTGCTTACGATGTCCAGACAGAGTTCACAGACGGGTGGAAAACTTTCCCATTCTATCACAGATTACAATAAATAATTCTCTCATATCACAAGTTGGATCACACAAGTGGACCACACAAGTGGACCACACAAGTGGACCACACAAGTGGACCACACAAGTGGACCACACAAGTGGACCACACATGTGGACCACACAAGTGGTCCACAAGCTTACGATTTTGGGACAGAGTTCACAGAGTGGTGGAAAACTTTCTCATTCTATCACAGATTACAATTAATAATTCCTTCATAAGACAAGCTGGATCACACAAGTGGACCACACAACAAGTGAACCATATGAACCAAACACCAGCCAGAATGGTCCAACCAAACACCAGCCAGAATGGTCCAACCAAACACCAGCCAGAGTGATCCACACAAGTGAACAACTGAGTTTCCATGATTTTTGTTCACTGATTTGGGGCACACGTATCTTTGTACATTAATTTAAAGGATGAAGCGTGATTACCTAGCTACATGTGGTAAAATCTTCTTATAGACATTTTCTGTGATGAAACAAGATGAGTGAGGGTGGACAGATAAGAGAATACTGTACTGTAAACCTCACTTTACAGTGAGGTTTCACTCACTTTCGTCTGTGTTGTCATAGTTCAGTGACCCATGACTTTTGAAATTGAAGTTCTATTAATAATAATTTTCTAAAACCAGTGTTTAATACTTTTTATTATCCTATTTAAACTAACTAATAAAACGGAAAATATACGCATAGTGAATGACATCTGATATTTGAAGAAATTACTGTATGTTATTTTGTGCAAACAACTCCGCGTTGAGTGAGTGGATCGGTCTATCTTGTACATACAGCACCATGCGTTTCATCCCTCCCTCCTTCTCGATCTGCTCTCCCCAACCCTCCCTCCCTCACTCTCATTCCCTCCCTTCCCTCCCTACCACTCCCTCCCTACCTCCGCTCCTCCCTCCCTCACCCCCCTCCCTCCCTCTCCTTCCTCTCTCTCCATCCCTCCCTCCTTCCCTGCTATCCTCCCTCTCTCTCCATCCCCTCGAGTCTCTCCATCCTCTCTCGCCCTCCACGCCCTCTCTCCACCTCCACTCCCTCTCTCCTCCCCTACCCCCTCTCGCTCTCCATCCCCTCTCTCCCTCTCTCCATCCCTCTCCTCCTCCCTCTCGCCCAGCCCTCGTCTCTCCCTCCAGCCCTCCCCTCTCCCCTCCCTCCTCCCTCCCTCTCAACCCTCTCTCCCTCCTCCCCCAGCCCCCACCTCCATCTCCCCGCCCCTCCTCCCCTTACTCTCCCCTTCCATCTCGCTCCTCCCCCTCCCCTCTCTCTCTACTTCGCACCTCCCATCCTCCATCCCCCCTCCCTTCTCTCCTCCTCTCTCTCTCCCACACCCATCCCCATGAAGAACCCCCCTGCCCTCCCCCTTCCCTCCCTCTCCCATCCCTCCCTCTCTCTCTCCTCCCCCTCTCAGTTCCTCCCCTCATCTCCAGCCCTCCAGCTCTCTCCGCTCTTACTCCGCGAAGCCCCCGGCCAGCTCCCTCCCGCCAGCCCTCTCCCCCTTCCTCCCCTCTCTCGCCTCGTCCGATTCCCCCTTCCCTCGCTTCTCCTCCTCCCATCCCTCCCTCCCCGCTCTCCTCCTCCCCCCCATCAATCCAGAATTTAAGAAAGAAATCAAGTTAAAAAAAAGTAACTGGGCACATGAGTTAGGGAGCGGTCGGCGAGCGGACAGCACGCTGGACTGTGACCTGGTCCCGTGTTCCGATCCCCAGGCACCGGCGACAACATTTTGGCAGAGTTTTTCTTCACCCTATGCCCCTGTTACCTAGCATCAAGATAGGTACCTGGGTGTTTAGTCAGCTATCACAGGCGCTCGGGGGTGGAGGCCTGGGTCGAGGACCGGGCCGCGGGGAAACTAAAAAGCCCCGAAACACTCAGAAACTTCAAGGGTTATACAGCGAGTCGGTCCTTCACCACCAGATCGACCACCCCCCCCCCCAACCCTACAGCCATACACACACACACACACACAGCGCCACTACTCAACCTCCACCTCCATCCTCCTCCCCCTCTCTCCCCTCAAATCACCACCTCCACCTCCACTCAATCCTTCCATCAACCATCTCCATCCTCTCCTTCCCTGGCTCCTCCCAGCCTCTGCCTGCCTCCCTCCTCCCTCCCTGGTTCCCTCCCATCCATCTGCCTGCCTGCCTGCCTCTGCTCTCCCTCCCAGCCTCTGCCTGCCTCCCTTCCCAAGTCTTCCCTGCTCGCCTGCCTGCCTCCTCTCCAAGCTCTGCCTGCCTGCCTGCCTGCCTCCTGCCTACCCCACCAGCCTCTGCAACTGCCTGCCTCCCTCCCAGGTCTCCGCCTGCCTGCCTGCTGCCTCCTCCCTCCCAGCTCTGCCTGCCTGCCCTCCCTCCCAGGGTCCCTTGCCTGCCTGCCTGCCTTCCCCCTGCGCCTGCCTCCCAACGCTCTTGCCCTGCCTGCCTCCATCACCACAGGGCCTCTGCCCTGCCTCTTTTACGGCGAGCGTCGCTAGCCTCTTCCTTCACTGCTCTCCATCGGGTCTGCCTCCCAGTCTCTCCCTCCTCAGGCTGCCTCCCTGCCAGGCCTGCCTGCCTCGCCTCCTGCATCCCTGCCTGCCTCTGCCTCCAGGTCCCTGCCCTGCCTGCCGCCTACCCAGCCATCTGCTGCCTGCCTGCTACCTCCCCAGCCTCTTGCCATGCCTGCTCCTCCGCCTCTGCCGCCTGCACCTCAATCGCGCTCCTGCCTCTCCAGCTCCTGCCTGCAGCCTGCCTCCCTAGCCTCTGCATGCCTGCCGTCCCTCCCTCCCCCAACTGCACCCCCCTCCCCCTGCCTCCCTCCTCCCCAGCCTCCTGCCTGCCTCCCTCCCAGGTCCCATGCCTGCCTGCCTGCCTACCTCCCAGCTCTTGCCTGCCGGCTGTCCCTCCCAGCACTCTGCCTGCCTGCCTCCCTCCCAAGCTCTGCCTGTCTTGTCTGCCTCCCTCTCAAGCTCTGCCTGCCTGCCCCTCCTCCAAGCTCTGCCTGCTGCCTCCCTCCCAAGGTCTCCCTGCTCTGCCTGCCTGCACTCCCTCCCCAAGCTCTGCCTGCTCCCTGCCCTGCCTCCCGTCCAAGACTCTGCCTGCCTGTCCTGCCTGGCGCTCTCCTCCAACCGCATGCCGTCCCTGCCGGTTCCTGCCGACTCCCTCCAAGCTCTGCCTGCCATGCCTGCCTGCCTCGCCGTCCCTCCAAGCTACTGCCTGCCTGCTATGCCTCCTCCCAGCTCTGCACTGCCTGTCTCCTCCCAAGGCTCCTGCCTGCCTGCCTCCCTCCCAAGCTCTGCCTGCCTGCCTCCATCCCAAGCTCTGTCCTGCCTGCTCCTGCCTCGCCTCCTCAGTCTGCCTGCCGTCCTCCCTCCCAAGCTCTGCCTGCCTGCCTCCCCCATGTCCTCATGCTCTGCCTCCAGCTGCATCGCCTGCTCCACTCCAGGTCTCCCTGCCTGCTGCCTGCTCCCTCCCACCAAGCTCTGCCTGCCTGCCTGCCTGCCTCCCTCCCAACTCTGTCCTGGCCTGCCTCCCTCCCAAGGTCGTCCCTCGGCCTGTCTCTGTGCCTGCCCTCCGCTGCCGCCAGCTCCCTCAGCTCTGCCTGCTGCCTGCCTCCTCTCCCAAGCTCTCTGCCTGCCTGTCCTCCCTCCCAAGCTCTGCCTGCCTGCCTGCCTCCCTCCAAGCTCTGCCTGCCTGCTCTCCTCCAGCTCTGCCTCCGCTCCCCCCAAGCTCTGCCTGCCTTGCATCCCTCCCACGGTCTGCCTGCCTCCCTTCCTGCCTGCCATGTCTCCCCTCCCACGCTCTGCCTGCCTGCCTCCCTCCAAGCTTCTGCCTGCCTCGCCTGCTCCCTCCCAAGCTCTGCCTGCCTCCATGCCTCCCTCCCAAGCTCTGCCTGCCCTGCCTCCCTCACCAGGTCTCCCTGTTTGCCTGCCTGCCTCCCTCCCAGCTCTGCCTGCCTTAGCCTCCCGTCCCAAGCTCTGCCTGCCTGCCTCCCTCCCAAGGTCCTCCCCCTGCCCTCCCCCAAGCCTGCTCCTCCTCTGCACCTCCCTCCCAATGCTCTTGCCTGCCCTGCCTCCTGACCCTCCCAAGCTCTGCCTGCCTGCCTTCCCTCCCACAGCTCTGCCTGTGCCTGCCTTCCCATCCAAAGGTCTCCCCTCCTAGCCTTGCCTCCTCCCTCCCAGCCTACTGCCTGCCTGCCGCTCCCTCTCCTAAAGCTCTTGCCTGCCTCGCCTCTCCTCCCACCTCTGCCTGCCCGCCTGCCTGGCCTGCCTCCCTCCCAAGTCTCTGCCTTGCCTGCCTCCCTCCCCAAGCTCTGCCTGCCTGCCTGCTCCCTCCCAAGCTCTGCCTGCTCTGCCTGACCCTCCCTCACCAAGTGTGCCTGCCTGCCTCCCTCCCAACGCCTGCCTCGCAGCCTGCCTCCCTCCCATCCAGCTCTGCCTGCCTGCCTCCCTCCCAGCTCTGCCTGCCTAGCCTGCCTAGCCTGCCTCCCTCCCTCCTCTGCCTGCCTCCATACATTTCAGCCTCTCCATCCCTGCTCTGCTAGCCCAATCCACCCACTCAGTCAGCCATCACTGACGCAATGGTTGCAATTTGGAGCCAACATGGGTGCACGGATGTTCCTATCATATTGTGCAGACATGTCCAATAAAGTCACACTGAATGAACACTCCTCAGCCTCTTGAACAATGTGAAATATAGTGTCTAAAATTAAAGTTGCCAATAATTTTAGTGTACATATAGTTTCCATAACACTTTTTTGTAGTTCTCAACATACATGCATCGAACTTACTCAACACAGTGTTTACGGCATAATACCGTAATCAGTATGTATTTATGTAGTACAGTATTCACAACTCCACGAGAACTTCAAGATGGACATAAGCTCCAACCAATAAGGTAGATAACAAATGTAACAGTATTTTGTTACTAGAAGTAATAATATATAGGTAAAGTAAATACTAGATGAGTAATGCATTTTTATTGTCATACAAGAAAAAAGAGAAGGACACTGTACGCATACGCCTCCTGAAGGTCACCCCTTGCGCGAACTCCAACGCCTCCAACGAACTGGGCGTGTCAGTCTGGACAACACCGGATGCCGCCTGTGACTCGTGAATCAGTAACTACATCAGGAGATGTACTGGAGAACAACACAAGAAGCTCCTCTCGCAAGACTCCTGAGGTCAAGGCGTCAGTGACCCCAACCAGGCACACATGACGGAGGTAGAAAGTGGCGACTGTCCACTGCCGGAGACAAGGGCATGCAGCAACCAACAATCAGCCCACAAGTCGGGTTGGAACCCAGAAGACACATCAATGGTACCCATCGAGCCCGGACAGGGATTTGCCAAGTGGCCCGTAGGCTGACTGCTACGGAGAAGCCACGGGGCAAGGTGTTTGCTACACGGTTTAAGAACACCACAAAATAACAAGAGGGTCGAGGATAGCACAGAAAACCCCTGGACGTGTACAATCACGGGGGTCTAGAGGAGGGCCACCAAAATAGCAAGTGGACTATAGCCAACACTAGGCAGACTCCCACCAGGCAATGAAAATAAAACAAAAGAAAAATCCGCAAAAGCACAACCGTCTCCAGAAGGCAACAGGAACCGGTCGCCTTGCTTAGGTGGCAGGTCGTGCAAAACCCTTGATACCTAGCCAGCACAAAACCAGTCCCTAGCCCAGGGCCCAAACAAGGCAACACCGTTACCTTGAGGTTGCTTTCAGGGGGCATCAGCGTCCCCGCGGCCCGGTCTTCGCCAGGCCATTCCTTTTAAGCACTTGGGTTTAGATAGACCACTAGAAATGCTTTTTGTTTCCATCTCTCTCCTTATTATTCTCCTTCTCATTTCATTCTCTGCCGCACACTGTACAATTTACGTTACAGGTAGAGTGACAGGAGATGAGGGGAGGAGGAGGGGCCTCACATGGGAAGCGTGTCAGGAAACCCAGCACACGACGCCGCCAGAGTAGCAGGCGTCCGGCCCTGTCAACGACGAGAGGAGGAAGCAGCTAGCAGTGTTTTCGCCGACTGCTTTCTCTTCTCTGCTATGGTGTGGGTGCCGGAAGCCTACTGAAGCGACCTAGGGTGTGACAAGGGAAGCAAGATGTCGGTGAACTGGGTGTCGCGAGCCCCCCCCACAGATGACTCTATATGCAGTTAGCGGCGCTAGGACTGTGCCTGCGCGGGGGTCGGAAGGGGGGGGGTCTCGGACTGACCATGTCAACGTCTCACATGTGGGTGTTGATCTCCCCGGCCGTTATCTCGCTTTACATCCTTTCCCACTGGCACGGATTTGGGCGGCCCAAGGTACCTGCGGCTCAATGGCAGTACCCCGATCCTCGCAAATTTAATAAGTCAATATTTACTTACGTAGTTGACGTGCATAGGTGACATACTTAACATAGAGTTTCCCTTGAAAAGCTTCATAGAAACGCCGACCTTACCTACCTACTTATGTATTTACAAAGAAAGCATCTTAGTAGCTTCGGTAATTACAATTGTTACTTAACCTATTATAGGTATAGTCTAGGTAATAATTGTACTAACGAAGGCACATAAGATGCTATCTAAACATACTAAGTAGGTTAGGTAACGGGTCAGGTGGTATTTCTCTAGAAGACTCTTCAAGGGAAACTACTATTAGTTAAGTATGTTCACCTATGCACATATTAATAAATAGTCAATTTTGACTTATTAAATTTGCCGGGTAGATGGGGTTGAACAAGGGCCCCAAGCCCCAGCTGGCTCCAAGGGCGAGGCAAATGCCGAGCAGCAAGAACCTCTACGGGAATGGTTTCCGAGTGCCCCAGGGAAGATAACCCGTCACACGGGGGCAGTACTCACAGGGCGCTTAGGGAAGGGACACCCCTAAGTGCATGCAGCCCTGGCACTGTATGAGGTACTCCTGGCCGCTGCACAACACAACACACGGCAGTGAACGCCACACAAGGCAAACACCGCCTAGGAAACTGGAGGCAGAGAAGCGCCTATCCCGGTTGACATTAGCCTACGAACTGAAGCTAGGCAGCCGGCCGCGGTAGGTTCGGGGCTCCACCCTCCCCCTCTCGGGGCTGGGAGAGCTGTGCGGACGAATCGGCTGCGGCAGTAAAGTGTGATGGTTTGCTTGTTTTCTTGGGATTGTAGGGAATTTTTACCTCTGTTCGTTTTTTTTTTACCATGTGGGGTTTGTTTTGTATGCCTACCTTTTCCTGGGTGCCTAAAACCCCCCGGTCGATGGCAAATAAGGGAAAACCCCAACCATCAGGGGGTTTTCCAGGGCCATTGCATTACCTGAAACCCTCTCTGAAGGGGCCAGTGGGGTGGAGTTCTGGCGCTGGTTCCTGGTTGGTCTGAACTCCTCAGCTAATGTCCCGGTCTAATATAAGTACATACTTCAGCCCGATAAGCTCCAGGGAGCCGTATGGGCTCCCACAGAAAATGCCCAGACTCAAGAATGGTCCCAAGCGCTTCTACATCCTCCTCAAGCCAATCCGGAGACAGCGCTAGGCGGGAAAAGAACCGAACGACCGAAGTCAGCAGCCACGAGAGCGCAAGTCCCCAGCCACCACCCCCCCCCCCCCCCCCCCCCCCCCCCCCCATGTTCAACCAAAAGGGAGGGAACCTGAATGTGAAGCTGTACCATGTATGCCAACTTTCTGCTGAAGGGCAGGGGCGAACACACCACACACACTGGAGGTGCTTGACTTCACCTCACTGGTAACCCTGGACCACCGTCAATGCCTCACGCCACTCAATCGAGCTGGCAAAACAAAGTACTCTAAGCATCCAAAGACAACACCATGGCAGGCCACTAACCAGGATGACTCGGAAACCTCATAACGAACCCAGTATGGAGACAAAGACCCAAACCTGAAAAGTGACGGAGGGTCCATTATATGAGGGCATAATCCGGGTCGTGTGGGCAGGATGTCGTAGCCGCAATGCCAGCACACCCTTCACGAGGCGAGACGCGGAAAAGCCGAAAACCTCCTGAAGGATGGAACCGATGGACCCATGGACACAGAACCAAACCCTGGGAGCAGGCGCCCAACACCAAATCCAACTCAAAGGTAAGATAACCCAGGCAGGGTCCACAGGGGCCCAAGGCCCCCACGTCCAACCTCTCCCCAACCCCGGGAACCTCCACACCAATACCCGGGTA
>WNGS01049015.1:0-23809 GCA_020271785.1 Procambarus virginalis | reverse complement strand
CCTCCAGGGTGCCATTTTGGATATTAATAATGGTATTAAAGTAAAATTCGGTATTCGATTTTGGTATTAAATTATTCGCAGTAGAATCCCATACGGGATATATGATATAAGATCCAAAAGCCCGGCTTGCCACCCGCACCAACCCTCGACCAGGCCTCCAGGGTGACAACTTCTTGCAAAACCAATGGAAGGATGCATTGTTGATTGAACTGAGACAGAAGTGTGTTCACCTGTCTAGAAGAATGTTTGACAAACCCCGCATATGAACTGCATGGTGAACCAAATTCCAGAAATATAGATGTGGAACTACACAAAAAGTAGTTCCATATATGTAATGCAGATGCAACATCGACCTCACTCCCATCCCCATGGTTACTGTGGTTGAAGTGAGAACAACTAAGCGCAGGTGGGACCCAAACCTGACAGTTTGAGAAGTGGCAAACCAGGTGGAACCGGGTAAGAAAAGCACACACACATTATGCAAATACGAAAGTTATATAATAAGATGCAGGCCCTCGCAAGACAAGATCCAAAGGATTGTCAGCGCTTAGCTGAGAAGAAGTCGGACCTGCTGCGATGGCAACCCGAGGCGCATTATTAAGTTAATCAACATCAGTGATGGAAATGACAGAACTGATCCTGGAGCTGGCTATTGGCTGGGCACTCCAGGATACTTGATGGTGGCCATCAGTACTAATGGATTCAGCCAGTTTGAAGTGAACCATTTTTTTTAATTAATCATTTATGGAGCTGCTTGGCTGTTTAAATGCTTTGGTTTCTAAAAGTTACAATTGTCTGCAGAGCTTTGCTGATTTTCTGGATGTTTTCCTGGTTAGGGAATATGATGATAATTCTCTGCATTTTAGGTTTCTGTGAAGCGGCCAGGTTCTTTTTTTGATCCCACCAGGCCAAAAAAGGCTCCTATGACTGATGTAACCAAGTAGTGGGGAGCCATCTCAGTGAAATAGCTACAGGAAGCCACCAAGCGGCCCCTCCCAGAAAATATCTTCAAGAAGCCACCATGGGGCTCCTTCCAGAAAACATCTTCAAGAAGCCACCATGGGGCTCCTTCCAGAAAATATTTTGATTCCTCAATCACATGTGCTTCAAGCTGCCACAAATCCTGTCAAGTTTGCAGCAATGTTATGGGGGAATGGTGTAAACCAAACAATAGGTTGAACCTATCATGCATTAAAGTGTTTCCACAGTCAGCATTATTGACTCACCTTTCTCAAATGACACGATTCAACAGTTCTGATGGTGAAGCTTCAACCTCTGTTGTTGCTCGCCACAAACGTAGTGGGGAGCATCTCCAACTTCGCGATAAAGTATCTCTACATTACAATCCGCGCAATTCATATGTACCCATCCTCGAGATCTGTAGTGAAATGAGTGGTGGATAAATAAAGGCATAAAATTTTTAGAATAAAGATTCAAACATTCAAATAATTATTATATTGTACTAACTTTGCCAAGACGTAAAACAACAAAAATATTAATAATTAGTTTTTATAGAATGATACATTTGCATGGAAAAGTAAAGAAAAAGCAAAATCCAAACATCATCTACGTCTTTTCTGGTTTGGTGAGGTATGCCCAATAGCTAAGTGATGAGGGTGCCCTAATCAACACTAGATGCATAGCTTGCTGACACAGTGGTGCAGATTCCTTAAATGTTCACCATTAATAGATTTTATGTATTATGCTGCGCTTAAATGTTTATGAAATGTTGTCTTTGTTTTGAATAACTTGATTTATACACAGATAAATTATCAAAAACCAGTGCTGAATGTAATGAAACGCCAATAACAGCTACCCGGACTGATGTATATATATTAGACCATGACATTAGTCAGTTTGGAGTTCTGCCTACTGGGGACCACGAGCCAGAACCTGGTACCATCACAGAGGCACGAGGAGCAATGGCCTATGGAAACCCCCATGTATTTGGAAGCATTCTGCAATCGACCGGGGTTTGACACCCAGAAAGGTAGGCATAACAAAACAAACCCCATTTGGTAAAAATTGCTACCTAAAAACCGAACAGAGAAGCAGAAATTCTAAACAAAAACAAGCAAACGTCACTACTGCTGCAATGCAGCCGTCCCCTCCTCCAAGGGAAGAGGGCCCCAGACCCCTCGTGCTGGCTGCTCCACCATCCAGTTCAGAGGCTGATAATAAAAAAAAAGCGATGAATGTAATGAAACGCCATTTTCTTGGTGAGCCCCAGAGGCTCCCTGGAGCTTATCGGGCTAATGTATGTTATATTAGACCGAGACATTAGCTATGGAGTTCAGACCTACCAGGGACCATGAGCCAGAACTTGTCTCCTTCAGAGAGGTTTCAAGGAGCAATGCCTCTGGAAAAAAAACCTGTGGTTGGGAGTTTTCTTTATCTGTCATCGACCGGGGTTAGGCACCCAGAGAGGTAGGCATACAAAACAAACCCCACATGGTAGGAAGCTAACAAAAAAAAACGAGCAAAGAGGTAGAACTCCCTACAATCCCAAGGAAACAAGCAAACTTAACACACTACCGTCGTGCAGCTGGTCCGCACAGCCCTCCCATCCCCGAGAGAGGGAGGGGGGCCCCAGACCTCACTGCGCCGGCTGCATAGCACTCCAGTTCGGAAGCTAAGCTTCAACAAACGCGATAAAACCACCGACCGGTGGGAGGGAGGGTTGCCAGGGAGCCTCCGGGGCTCACCCAGAAAATGGCATTTCATTACATTCAACGCTGGTTTCTGAGGGGAGCCCCTACGGCTTCCTGGAGCTACATACCCAAAGAGAAGGAAAAGAAAGGGCTGACCCTGGAGGCGGACACCACAAACTCCGCAACACGAAGACGAGACAACAGGCTGCAACCTGCGACCCAAAGCAACACAAGAACACCCAGGAGCAGACACGCTCACAAAATAATGAGCGGCCAGGACCCTGTGCGAACTCCAAATCCCCGTACCCGAATATGAGCCAAAGAGTTGTTACCAAACACGGCAGCCAAAGCTGCAAACGGCATGGGCGCGAGGATAGACCGCAGGCTTCTTAGACTGAATAACCCTGCTGACAACATGGGACACCCGAGCCCTGGAACAGGCAATGAGGGAAACCGGATCAACCCACAGCACATCCCCAGCCACCACAACCGAGGTACGCAGGTAACGGTGAAGACTCGCAACTGACACAACACATGATGCACCCCCGGCCGAACCAACCAAGCATCAATAACCCAAAGACCCCTCTGGAAAGCAGCTGTCTTTGCCTTTGCCAGAAAAGCCGGAGAAGGCTGCAAACGTACAAACCTACCACCAGTACCAAAAGAGCAGAAACTCCTGTGCTGGAGGAGAGCTGGAAGCTCCCCGACACGACCCCCAGAGACCATTGCCAACAAAAACAGGGCAGTCGAAAAACAATCTTGAACCGAAGGGGCTACAACAAACCGAGGAGAGGAAAGATAACAGCACCCTCTTAGGGAGCCGGTCGGCCGAGCGGACCGTACGCTGGACTTGTGATCCTGTGGTCCTGGGTTCGATCCCAGGCACCGGCGAGAAACAATGGGCAGAGTTTCTTTCAACCTATGCCCCTGTTACCTAGCAGTAAAATAGGTACCTGGGTATTAGTCAGCTGTCACGGGCTGCTTCCTGGGGGTGGAGGCCTGGTCGAGGACCGGGCCGCGGGGACACTAAAAAAAAGCCCCGAAATCATCTCAAGATAATCTCAAGATAACCCTGACCAAGGAGAAGGACGGCTCAAGCGGCGCATGAGCAGGCCGGATGTGAAACAAAGCACGAGAAAGTGTATTAAATGTGGGCTGATGTAACTTCCTCCCTGAATGCAAGCTGGAGTGGCTCCGCCAGTGCAGCACAATACGAGGCGACAGTAAGAAGCATCAAATTATGGTCCTAAAAAATCAAGAAAGGACAAGACAACCCGATGCAAAAAGGAAGACAACCTACGAAGAGCAAGAAAATGGTGAAAAGAAACGCCAGGAAACTTCATACGGTCGTCGAGACGAAGCTCGTAGGTGGGACACCATCAATGAAGCCACGCATCAACCAACTTTTGACAACGGAGTCAAAAGACCAGATGCGAAGAGCCGAGGAGAAAGCTGAATCAGCCACATACCGAACCAGTCCGACCTGCCGAAAGAGGCGGCGCCGCGGGAAATGCCCCGGGTTCGGACACCGATCAAGCAGCATCTGAAAACAAAGCTGGGCCGGCCACCAAGGGGCCACGAGGACGACTCTCCCTAGGAAGGACTCCAATCCGAGCCAGAACCCGAAGGAACAGCTGGACCAGGAGAAGAGGGACAGGTAACTTTACCTCGACCAGTCCTGCCGAAAGGCATCCACCGCGAACGCCTCACAAGGCGGGAAGGGTGCCACATAGAATGGATGATGCCGAGACCACGCTCATACGAAGAAATCCATGTCTGGGAGACCATACGTCTGGCAGAGCCAACGTAAAGAGTCGGCGACGACCGGCCAATCTGTGAACAGAGGAATGAACTGAGACAGGCCATTCTCCAGGAAGTTGGACACTCCTCTGACATAACCTTCACGGTGAGCCAAACCCCAAGAACCCAGCAGACAAGCCACTCGAAAGGACCAACCCCAAAGAGGTATGGACCAAAGAGAACGCCCGTGGTGGTTCCGCATGAACCACTGGAGAACAGTCCGAATGGAGCCGGATGGTAGAGCCCCGAGTGACTCGAACCCTCCGAAGTGCAAACCAGACAACCGTGAACTCCCGAACAGTGCTATGAACCCGATGGAAGGACAGACCCCACCGTACCCGGCTAGCCTGGTGAGCACCGGTCACAAAGCCCCAGCCGAGAGACGACCCATCATGAACACATCGAGCGAATGTTTAGGAAGGCACCAAGGCATGGAACCCTGAAACCCCGAAGAGGAAGCCGGCGACGCAGAACCGACACAAGATCCCCCAAGCACGAACCCAACGATTGCGAGAGAGGCGGAAGGGGCATCCCCCGAAGGAACCAGAACAGATGCCGAAGCCAAACCTGACTCGGCGGGTAGACCAGCACGGCAAAGTTCAGAATCCCGCACAACCGCACGAGCAACCACCGAGTAACCCGGGACCCCCTCAGAAACAGCCAAAGGCGGGACCGCAGCCAAGTCAACGCCTCTGGAGGTAGATTCAAAGATGCGGTCCAAGAGTCCCAAACAAGACCCAGCCAGGCCAGAACCAGGGACGGAACCAGATGGAATGAACCTCGAGGTTCACCAAGAACCCAAACCCGGCGATCTAGAAAGAATCACACCCCTGGCGAGCAGACAAGCGGACCGACTGGAAGCCCACACCAGCCAGTCGTTGAGGTAGGCCAAAACCGAATCCCACGCAGACACAGACAGGTCCCCAAAATCCGGTAAAGATGCTTAAATACACGAGGTGCCAAGAACAAACTAGGGAAGGCAACAAAAACGGCAATCCTGAAGCCCCACCACCAACTGTGCCAGACCCGGAACCCTGGAGAGGAACGTGACAAGAAGTGACCCAGAGTCACAGGGGCACCATCCAGGCACCCGGCCCCAACAGAAGCTGGACCGGAGACAACAGTCACCTGAAGAGGGGCAACGAATCCAGGGTGCATACTGAGCAAGTCCAGAAGAACCACACATTTGCAAAGTCCCATGTCTGCGTAAGAAACATTGCCAGAACAACCGTGGACATCTGCAAGAAAAAACTAGATAGTTTCCTCCAAGTTGACAGGACGAAGCGAAATGGGAGAAGCCCACCCCACCAGCCTCGAACCCCCCAATACCGATCTACTATTATCATAATTATGTGATTATGTTAAGATGCCATCAATGTCCAGCTGAGGAGTGATGTCGCCGCCTTCTCCTTCCACCCAGGGTTACCACTGTCACAGGGGGTGGGCTGAGGCTCTGCTAGCACTCGGCTGCTAGGGGCTCAGAAGGCAGAATACTCAGCCACTCCGACTCCCGGGATTCACCAGAGTCTCCTTGGTCCCACAGGAGAGGACCAGCAATACCCACCACCGCAGGTCTTTGCTCCCACCACTGTAGGGGGGTGCCATTGATTCACCCTGGGAGCCCTTCAGTCAACCACGGGGAAACTGCTGTTAGCAGTTCCGGCCTAGACCCGTGGAGAAGTGAAGGAAGACTCAGGCTTACCTTATAACAATAACTTCCCCTGAGTCTTGCCTGCCAGACAAAAAGGTTGCAGGAACTCCTTTCCCACCTGCCTTCTCTATCTTCTTCTTATCAAGGTCGCCAGCTGGGTTAGTGTATCTGCACCCCAGCGATGCAGTTCAGTGGGTGTATTCTATACTGGTTGTTGCCAGTGTGTTGCTACTCCCATAGATCTGCCACTGGACTGTCATCCCAGGGTACTCTCCCATAAAGTCTGTGTGGCTTTACCTCTCTCCAGCCACTACGTTACTTGTTGCCATAAGTCAGGCTCTGATACTGGTCGGATGGCTAAGGGTACACTTTTATATAAGTCTGTGCTGCTTTACCACTCTCCAGGCGATAAGAACTTCTATAGAGAACGTGATGTTCCCTAGGTGGTACTATGATAACCCTCGTGTATGCTCAGAGAGAAATATTATAATGGAGGCACACTTAAACATGCTGATAAAATGTGTGAATTTACTGACACAAATTACATGATCACACATACAATCACAAGCAATACATGAAAATGAAAATAAGGATAATAAATCAGGAGATCGTCAGCAACTCTTCTTTCACGACCTCCAACCACTCCTTCAACTGGGCAGATAGACAGGAGTCACACACTCTCACAGAAGGGCCTCTTCGCCACGTCGGCCTCCTCTTCAACTGTCCTGCTGGCCAGCCTATTCTACTAGTAAAGTATTAATGCTATACTGCCACATACATAAGTAAATATCGTGGCCTATCTAGCCTACTCACACAAGGGGTAATGGGAGGGAAAATGATGTACCTTTACATTCCTGGCTCACGACGCCTGTCCCTCGATGGTGTCAGGTTCCCACGCTTCCTGAGTCAGTCCTTGATGATCCAGGAACGTTCCACAGGTCCTCAGGTGACATGAAGCCTTCGCGTCATTGCCGATCCAATCCCAGAGATTCAGCTATCCCAATCCTGGTTCACCAGTGGGCACTGAGCTAATCACTATACACACACACTCGTCCCTTCCACAAGGCGTTGCTCCTTGTCCTTGGAATGGTGTCGTCCCTCCAAAACCATCAGTGGACGTGATCCGGTCACAGCTAGGCCTGCTCGCCTCACCTTCCAGCCCCTCGGCTCAGGCGGCTCCGTCCAGCGTCGTCGCCGACTATTTTCCAAGTTTGGCACTCCTCAGCTCATTGGACTTGGTTCCTTCTTGCTTCCCAGAAGTGCACGGTCTCCAGCAACAATGGTGGGCTGCGATGGCTAGTTTAATCCACTGAATAAGGCTTGTAGAGCCTCAAATCCTCGAGAGCTGACCGAGGCGCGTCCTCTAACCTCCACAGTCAGGTCAACTCTGACGTTGGCGCCGCCCAGGGCACTCGGTGACGTCATGGCGGGCTCTGATTGGTCGCCTGCGACCTGAGTCAGCAAATCCGCAATCAGCTAGCGTCCCTTACAAAACGTCATATCTGCAGTAGGGGATACTCTTTCATTTATATCAGGGCGCCACTTTCCCCTTACCTACAACTTATAATGTAAATTTCTCCCTTATCTGGTGGCCGATCTGGTCGCCACATATACCAACAGACTCCCTGTACCTCAGAGAATCAGTAGGGAGAGCTGATATGACTCTAAAGCAGGCAAACGAAAGAAATAGGAGATGGCACCGTAACACCACCCAATGTAACTTTTATGAACTTTGTATACAATATTTTATATTAATTGCTGCGTAAATATAGAACACAAAGTGAACATAAGAATGGCAGCAGCAGCATCTACCTCTGTCATAATTATACAAGAAATTCACAAGTAGGCAACTCAAGTTAAGGTACTAAAGCGCCGTCAACGGGGAGTTTCTCAGTGACTTGACGGACTCCGACAAGGAAGGACGTGGCAACATGAAGGGTCCAACGTCATCTACCCTGCTGCTGCTGGCCAGTGTTTCGTTGGCCACTGTGGCCAGCGCTCTGGCTCAAGGTAACGACATAGTAATCAACACTCTGGCCCATAGTAACGTAACTATGGCCAACACTCTGATCTAAAATATCGTAAATGTGGCCAACACTCTGTAAATTATCGTAGCTATATCCAGCACTGGCCAAAAGTATCGTAACTATGGCCAGCTAGCAAATTACAACTACACTCCGTAAGCAGCAAGCTACATCTACACTATGTAGGTAGCAAGATAACACTAGAGTTTGTAGGAAGCAAGGTGACACTTCACTTTGTAGGAAGCAAGCTAACACTACACTTTGTAGGAAGCAAGCTAACACTACACTTTGTAGGAAGCAAGATAATACTACACTTTGTAGGAAGCAAGCTAACACTACACTTTGTAGGAAGCAAGCTAACACTACACTTTGTAGGAAGCAAGCTAACACTACACTTTGTAGGAAGCAAGCTAACACTACACTTTGTAGGAAGCAAGCTAACACTTCACTTTGTAGGAAGCAAGCTAACACTTCACTTTGTAGGAAGCAAGATAACACTACACTTTGTAGGAAGCAAGCTAACACTACAGTTTGTAGGAAGCAAGGTGACACTACACTTTGTAGGAAGCAAGGTGAGACTACACTTTGTAGGAAGCAAGCTAACACTACACTTTGTAGGAAGCAAGCTAACACTACACTTTGTAGGAAGCAAGCTAACACTACACTTTGTAGGAAGCAAGGTGACACTACACTTTGTAGGAAGCAAGCTAACACTACACTTTGTAGGAAGCAAGCTAACACTCCACTTTGTAGGAAGCAAGGTGACACTTCACTTTGTAGGAAGCAAGCTAACACTTCACTTTGTAGGAAGCAAGATAACACTACACTTTGTAGGAAGCAAGCTAACACTACAGTTTGTAGGAAGCAAGGTGACACTACACTTTGTAGGAAGCAAGGTGACACTACACTTTGTAGGAAGCAAGCTAACACTACACTTTGTAGAAAGCAAGCTAACACTACACTTTGTAGGAAGCAAGCTAATACTTCACTTTGTAGGAAGCAAGGTGACACTACACTTTGTAGGAAGCAAGCTAAAACTACACTTTGTAGGAAGCAAGCTAACACTACACTTTGTAGGAAGCAAGGTGACACTACACTTTGTAGGAAGCAAGCTAACACTACACTTTGTAGAAAGCAAGATAACACTACACTTTGTAGGAAGCAAGCTAACACTACACTTTGTAGGAAGCAAGCTAACACTACACTTTGTAGGAAGCAAGCTAACACTTCACTTTGTATGAAGCAAGATAACACTACACTTTGTAGGAAGCAAGATAACACTACACTTTGTAGGAAGCAAGATAACACTACACTTTGTAGGAAGCAAGCTAACACTTCACTTTGTAGGAAGCAAGATAACACTACACTTTGTAGGAAGCAAGCTAACACTTCACTTTGTAGGAAGCAAGATGACACTACACTTTGTAGGAAGCAAGCTAACACTTCACTTTGTAGGAAGCAAGCTAACACTACACTTTGTAGGAAGAAAGGTGACACTACACTTTGTAGGAAGCAAGCTAACACTACACTTTGTAGGAAGCAAGATAACACTTCACTTTGTAGGAAGCAAGCTAACACTACACTTTGTAGGAAACAAGGTGACACTACACTTTGTAGGAAGCAAGCTAACACTTCACTTTGTAGGAAGCAAGCTAACACTTCACTTTGTAGGAAGCAAGATAACACTTCACTTTGTAGGAAGCAAGATAACACTACACTTTGTAGGAAGCAAGCTAACACTTCACTTTGTAGGAAGCAAGATAACACTACACTTTGTAGGAAGCAAGATAACATTTCACTTTGTAGGAAGCAAGCTAACACTACACTTTGTAGGAAGCAAGCTAACACTACACTTTGTAGGAAGCAAGATAACACTACACTTTGTAGGAAGCAAGATAACACTACACTTTGTAGGAAGCAAGCTAACACTTCACTTTGTAGGAAGCAAGCTAACACTTCACTTTGTAGGAAGCAAGATAACACTACACTTTGTAGGAAGCAAGATAACATTTCACTTTGTAGGAAGCAAGCTAACACTACACTTTGTAGGAAGCAAGCTAACACTACACTTTGTAGGAAGCAAGATAACACTACACTTTGTAGGAAGCAAGATAACACTACACTTTGTAGGAAGCAAGCTAACACTTCACTTTGTAGGAAGCAAGCTAACACTACACTTTGTAGGAAGCAAGATAACACTTCACTTTGTAGGAAGCAAGCTAACACTACACTTTGTAGGAAGCAAGATAACACTTCACTTTGTAGGAAGCAAGATAACACTACACTTTGTAGGAAGCAAGCTAACACTACACTTTGTAGGAAGCAAGATAACACTACACTTTGTAGGAAGCAAGCTAACACTTCACTTTGTAGGAAGCAAGGTGACACTTCACTTTGTAGGAAGCAAGCTAACACTACACTTTGTAGGAAGCAAGCTAACACTTCACTTTGTAGGAAGCAAGATAATACTACACTTTGTAGGAAGCAAGCTAACACTACACTTTGTAGGAAGCAAGCTAACACTACACTTTGTAGGAAGCAAGCTACACTACACTTTGTAGGACATTTAGATTTATTATTTGATTAAACCATTGTGTTACTTCATTTCTAATATTCTTTAAAATGTGAGCTGGGTCATTGTCCCGTAAAATCATAAGTACATTTTGCAATAAATTGGTTAAGTCACGATGATTACTAAGGTTGATACGTTTTTTATAACCACTGATTTTACATTTATTGCCAACTTGTCTTTCTTGTATAGCCATATAATGTTTTTTTTAATTAACACTAGAACTCCAAATGCATTTTCGAAAGCTAGTTTGAGATAACATGTAGAAGGTATATCTTGTCTGAGATTAGTATTATAACGATTAGCCAATTCATCTCCAGTTCCTGCTGAACGAGGTACCTTCAGAAATAAGGAATCAGTGTCGCCATATAAAACTGTCGCTCCAATTCCATTTTCATCTTTAGTATAAAAATGTTGAGCCCGATTAAGATGATACCGACCATAACCAGTAACCATGCATGGGACCAGTTCATCTGCAAGTAGTTTAATGGCCGCCATTGCCCCATAAATAGAATTTACCATAATCTTAAGAGCATTAGCTTGAGTGGTCATTCCGGCCTTTTTCATAATACCTCGTTCATTTACTAATTTTTCACATATCTGACGTAATGGTGATTGAGTGTATGGTTTTCCTTCTTGGACTTTAACACTCACATAAGCAAAATAAGGATCTTCATCCATAATAAGTATATGAAATAAATTTTCATCAACTTCTGGGAGTTGACAACGTGAAATTCGAGTCACAAACCCTCGATTTAAATTATAGTCAATAATTAAACTAGGATATAATGAACAAAAATCAAAAACAAATATTGTATGAGTATTAGAAGCTAAATGTACTCCAATTTTCGGTTCAAGAACTTCAGCGCCTTTATAAGTGTTTTTTCTACCTGTATCCAAATGATTCTTTTGTTCGATGGAATGTCTAGCATATCGATTTTGTGGAAGAATGCGACCTATTTCCCATTGAGATTGTGAATAACAGTTTACCTTATTAATGAGATGTTCGTCAATAGGAGCCGTATAAATTGAATTAAGTAAATTTATAAGGTAACGTCTCACAATAGCTGTAGAACTGGCACCAAGACAATGGTATGGGTCAAGGTCACCCATACGAGATAAACCCATTGTAATTCTAATAGTATTAAGGTGCCCATTCAATTGAGTGACCAGTTCCACATCTACAGTACAATATTCTAGAAAATTTTCAAAAAAAAATGTATCCGGTTCCTCTCCATTGTCTTCTAAATTTTTATACATTTTATTTATAGCTACAATATTAAAATCTACTTTATTGCGGCCCAGTATAGCTTCTGCACAAGCATCTAAACTATCAGAAGGTGGTTCAAGAAATTTACCAACTGGAAAATTTTTTTACGGCAAATCATAACATCTACATCTAAAATCCAAGGTGGCGTCATATGGGGTACGGTTCTCATGTCACAATATGACCTTAAAGTGTAAGTGTGGAAAATTAAATGTCCAGGTAAAAGACCATGAAATAGTGCTCGTTTGAAGAGGAATGGATGGTCGTATCCATCAGTGTTATAACCAGTAGCAAAAATATGTCGAGGTTTGCTTAGTAACTCCAAAGACCGAGAAAGAGTCTGTTTTTCTGAAGAATATAATTCAACATGGATCGAAATTCCTTGTTTAGTTATCATGGAAAATTCTCTATTTTTGTTTTGCGAATTTGGATAATATACAACCAAAAGGGTATTTATGTCACTTAATTCAGTTGGATATTGGGCATTGATTACAGTAGCTGTCTGAAAAGAAGTAGCAACTAACCTATCATATGAACTATCCCCTAGAGGAATGGCACCAGTTAAATCATGCCGACTAGTTTCTATATCAAATGAGAGGATCCGATATGGTGGAAAAAAGTTGTCGATATCTCCACTCACAAAAACAAGTTGATTGTCATGTACTTTAAATAAACCCCTAGATTGAAATTTTGGATTGTGTCGTCGTTCACAGTCAAAATAACATTGGTATGAATTAAAATATTTACCCATAGCATTAATACCAAATGGATGATAGTTATATTTTAGAAAGTTAAAGAGATCCATACACCTACGAGAACCTTTACAAAAAACGCGAGCGGCATAACCTCGATATTTTTCCAATTGTAAATCTTCCAATGATGCTTCGCCCATAATCAAATGACCATTTTGACTATGTTCAGCTTCAAGGTTATAATAATCTATCAGCCCACAATTATGCAAAAATATCATAGAACGATCAAATAGTTCACGTTGCTGTGTAACTAAAACTAAGTGATCAAAATTTGATGTATCAAAAATTACGCGTATAGGGTCTTGTGGTACTATATTTTCACGATTTAAACCACTATCTTGAATTTGACTTTGAGGCACTGGAATTCCATAAAATTCTTGTTCTTCAACATTCCATGAATATATCCACACATAATCTAGCATGGATAATTCAACTAGTTTGGGTTTCATATTTAAGTTTACAAGAAGAAAAAAGTAGAAGGAGGATAAATATACTGACATATAATTTTTTATTTTTTTTTGTGTTATAATACTGCACTGCCATATAAATATAACCCAATTTATTTTTTTAACATTTACATTTTATTAATCAATTTCATCATTACTTGACTTAATGATAATACTTTCAAATAGTACAGCCACCAATTTGAGTTTATCATTATTTAATGAGTTAGCTTTCATACGAATTAAATCCGTAATTCGTATGAAAGAAATTGATTTATTGTCATCAAGTAAATAATCCTTAAGCCATTTCCTGTTATCTAGAGAGAGATTTTGAAAACTGATATTGATGTAAAATGTGTTTAAAAAAAAGGATATTTGGTAATAAACATCTAAATCTTTATCATATTTTCTATTTTCTATAAACACAATTCTTAGATCAATATCAGTTATTGTTTTCATATCATAATCTTTCTTTTCCCCTTTTTTTTTTTTTTTTTTTTTTTTTGTTCTTCTGTAAATCCATTATGAACGCCAAATGGGATAGTCAAGAGTTATTGAATCTCAGCATAATGAACAACACATCATCTTTAACTGAAAAAAAATACCATAATTTATTAGAAAAATCGCTTATTTCATATGAAAGTATATCATTTCAGAGTAAAATGAGGTAAAAAAGTCCCATTCAATATTGGAAAATTAATTTCAAAATTTAATAATCAAATGGATTATATTTATATGACGAAAGGATAATAATAATAATAATAATAATAAATCTTTAATCTTACTGTGAATCCTCCAGAAGTAGGAGGACCAATGTGTTGCTTACTGAGTGGTCAAAAGATAGATGGATATTGAATGTGTTGTGGAGCGGTAGGTGTGTGTGGCTGGGAGTGGGTGTAGCACGTGTAGATGAGTCACACTGGAGCCACAAACTGAAGGTCTGACGAGGGCTCTGGGTGCTCCTCTCCCGGTGGAGATGGGAGAGGACGATAAGTGGTGGAGTAGATATCACAGACGGAAATGGGGGTGGGGGAGAGTAAGGTGGGGAGTTATGTCTCGTTGTTGCCAGAGAAAAAGCAAATACCTTTTCATTATTTGGGAAGTTGACTCCTTTCCCTTTACCCATTTAATCAACCAATACAGATTTCTGAGCCTACTGGGTTTTATTTATCATATCTAAAATTTAAACTAGGTATGGAGTCAATTTATAAACAACCACCACATCCCATATAGTTAAGATAAATTAGGTTATATAAAATGAAATTAAATGAACATATTTATATTTTCATAAGATTAAAAAAATGTATAAATTCGGTAAAAACTTTGTTTGGAAAATTTTATTTTGGAATTATAATATAATTTTTTGAGAAATTTGAATCAATAAAACAAATAATTAAAAATCTTAAAGTTTTTTAATAAAATAGAGTGGTTAGCAACTGCTCAAGATGAAATCCAAAACAATATATTTACTAAGTATTGGAAAAGAGTGGCAAAAGATGTTACTTCTCATCACAAGTTTCTAAATAACGATTTTATAAAGATAATTTTGATATTAAAGATTTTAGAACATGACCAAATATTTCAGATGATTTTCTTCATAAATTCAATAAAATATAAAACATATCGCCTACGTTGCAAATTAATGTTGTTATAAATATAATATCATAATGATCTTTTAAGTTGAAATGACGTCATAACATTCTGACAGTATATATATCGGTGAATGTAACTCTTAGCCTGTTCATTTGAGAGGCTGGGGCCAAGATGAGCCCTTGTTACCTCCAGTTTAACAGTGAAATAGGGGAAAGTATTACACTTTAATATGTTGGAATTTTGTATGCTTGTATGGACATTTTGGACAACGTGGAAAAGAGAATTGCTTGTGGAGCCATACCTCCTGAAGGGAACATTACTTTGTAAATATAAAAGTTGTTGTAGGGCATTCAAAATTTATTATCCTGATACATGTGAAAGATGCTGCAACTGGGCCAAGTTTCAGCATCTCAGCCTAAATAGAGAGGGAGAAAAAAAAAAAAATTAGAAATTTTTTCAACAATATTCAAATAATTTCACAGCCCACAATTGTGAACCAAAATCATTTTTATGACACTTAGCTATGACCTTACTATATAATAAAGAATTTGATAAAGGATTTTTATCCCAGATGTATTTAGTGCAATAATACAGATTTTTAAAATTTCCCAAAAAAGTATGCAACAAAATGATGTATACCAATATTTATAAAATCAATAAATCTACATAGATAAGAAACGCTATATAATTTTTTAGAGGAATAAACTCTACATATACTGTGCAAGTTTCATGTAAATTGAATAATAAATAAAGGCTGTGAAGTGAGATATAGTTGTAAAATACTTACCTCTACAAACGAAGGTCAAAGTTCACCTACCTTTGGGTGAGGTTGATGCCGACCAATATCATTCAAAATTTGCAGCCTTGTAGATAGGCATGGGTTCAATATGGTGTGCAAGTTCCATGAAGATCGCCTGATTAATAAAAGAAAAAAAAATTATTAAAAAAAAAAAAAAAAATTATAAAAATTAAAATCAATATTTGCCACCAGTTATATATGTACAAATATTTATGAAGTAATACCACAATATAACACTAAAAGATACTAACCTAATATAATTGGTCAGAAATATGGGTCCTGAAGGTGGCACTGCAGTGGCACTATAGTAGGGCCCTGCCCCATACCCGGGGTCAGCTCCCTCAGGGGCCTTGCTTGGTTTGGTGGTGCGTCTCGTTGGTTTCTTCATCTCCTTGTCCTTCTTACTAAAGTACCAGTCCCGTATGTCCAGCATGAGGAGTAGCTGGTGCAAGAAGTGAGGCGGCAGAAGGTGGGATTGTGGGGGAGGGGCGCGCGAGCTGCGAGAAGCTCCCTCACACTGCTGGCGGAGACGCCACCACACTCCTCACAGTGCGTGATCTACGCATTGCGGCCAGCTAGTACCTTCTACGGAGAGCTCGCATGCATCTAGCCTTCAGCGCTTTCCTCTTGTTCGTTTGGTATGTCATATTGCAGTACAAATAGCCCAAATAACTATTTTGGGAGCGCTGTTCTGGGAGAGCGCGTCAACGATACACCCACTCCCTCAGGGACACACAGAGTGACTGAGCCTCCTATCCACACATCCCCCTCACACGAGACAGTTGCCAATAAGTGAGTTTATATTAGTTTCATGCATATAACGCTATTTTCCACGCTATTACGAAATATTAGACTTCTACAACGTAAGACACAATACCGCACGGCGCACCCAGGCCGCGAGGACCGGATTGGGGAAACTTGCAGCAGGAAATATGACTCTAATTACGTTATTTATCAAGATAACATAAAACGGTTTGCAGCACAGTGTTGCCACAACGTTGTAGTATTTTTCGTAATTTTTCGTAAATATTCCATTTTTCTTCGGATTTTTTGAAAAAATGCTCTCTGAAGGACAATTCTCTGACTGCCATACTGAAATGTATTGATACCAATGATAACTATAATCTGGGATTGGCTATGGAGCCATAGTTGAAGAGCATCTGACTGCCATACTGAAACGTAGAAAAATGGATAGAATTGAATTATCTATTCCCATAGATGTAAAGGTTGAAGCTTATCATCTTCTTTCCTCACAAAATGTAAGTATTGGTTATCATTCTATATATATTATATTATATCATATAAACAGATTAACTTAAACATTATGAAATGGACTAATTTATCATTTCATAAGATTTTTTTTTGGAAAAAATATGTGAAGTCAGGAAAATTTTGCTTGATAGGCAAATCGGACCTTGCATAGTTGGATAAGTAAGACGTTCTGGTTACTCTATATACAGTTATATGCTGTTTTTTTATCTATTTATATTATGCTTATGTAATTTGAATAATTTTTATAAAAATACATTGAAATTTTTTTACAGGCTGAAGGAAGGGTGAATGTTATTCTACATTTACCATCTACTCTCCCTGACGTTTTTACACAATTATCATATAACATACTGATGATAGATACTTCAGCTTCAATGAGTGTTTATTGGTCAGCATTAATGAACCAATGGAATAAGTATATGGCTCCTATTTTAGAGAAGTGTGGAAATGAAACTGTTAGGTATACCTTTAGTGACGTTATTGAGAAAAAGGGATGTAGCCCACAGATTCAAAAAAGTGATTTTAGAAATAGTTCTACTGATTTAATCGGAGCATTAAAGAAAATTCAAGAGGAAATTGAAAGTTGTCAATCAAAAGATATTAAAGTGTTTTTTATCACTGATGGCTTCCATAGTGTATCAAGAGATAAGCCTGAAACTCAACTTGAAAAAATGAAATGTCCTGTTGGAAAAAAGTGTGAATTTTTTTGTTAGGAATTGGAAAAGAATATCCAGTTAAACAGAGTTTAATTTTACAAGCACAACTTAATACTGGAAATACAATACCAAATTTATTTCAAGTACTTGAAATGGATAATATGGAAGATGTAATGAAGAATATAAGTAGTCATTGCAGTTCAGTAAAAATACGTTTGTCTGTAGAAGGCTCTTTATTGCCTGGTGGAACATTAGAAAATGAATTTTATCTTGATGAGTATGTTTGTCTTAAACAATATAATGGTGAAAAAATATACATGTTTAATAGCAAAACTGAATATATCCTTCATTTACAATTTCAAGATTTAAATGTACAAATAATGGATCAAATGATTACACAATGGAATCGGAGAATGATTCAAATTTATAACAAAGACAAACAGAAGCATAATTATTTGAGAAAGATTATTAATCTAGAAAAAAACATTTGTGATGAACTATTTCTAAAGATTATGAATATAAAAGATGTAAGAGGTAATTTTACTGGGCGTTTTAAGGGAGTTTACACCAATATTGAAAATAATCTCAAGGAAAAAATCAATGGAATAAAGAAACTTATTGAGGAAGGACAATATCTTAAAGAAATGGAATTAGCTGGTGTAGTTTTGAACTCAATAACAGTATCCAATCACTACTATTCAAAGAAGGCTTACCAACTAAAAGGATACACTGATAATGACTTCAAAAAGGATATAGATGATTTTGTAGAAATATTTGAAAAAGTAAAACACCATATTCTGGCATTACAAGTTTTACCTGAAAATTGTTGTAGGATTTCTCTCACCTCAACAGTCAGTGATTTACAAGAACCAAAATTTCTAACATTGTTAAATTCAGTAAATAAATTCCAGTTAGTGACTGTTTGGAACATAACGGGCATTCCTGTACTTTTTCGTAACTTAAACTGTACAGTCTTAAATATTTGGTCATATAATATTATTCAAATTGTGGAAGCCCCCTTTGATTTAATTGGAGTGACAGCCCTTGTTGATTTTGTTAACATATATGGGGAAGTTGGTCATAAATACAATGAAATTGAAATTATTAATGGTAAACAAGAAACTCGCTTTAATGCTATTATACCAATTTTTACACCTGAGGAGGCTAATGTTATGGGATCACTGATGGAAACTAACCTTTTTGCTAAAATGATGACTTTTGCAGTTTTGAAGAATCCAATTATTAAGGATCACAATGCTCATATAGGATCATTAGCTGTCTTGTTGATAAATCTCTTTGAGAAGTATCCAATTAAAAGCCGACCCCAGTATGTTTGTAGAATAATTAATAGTATTAAAGCTACTGTGGTTAATGGATATATGAAACGATGGAAACTGAAAAAATATTGGGAGATTTTGAAAAGTGAAAATAATATAAATCAAGCATTAATGACAGAGAGTATTTTAAAATTTGATGGAATATCTCTTAAGTGTGAAACGCTAATTAAACCCATGTTCATAATGTATATGATGATGAGAGATAATAACCCACAGTCCCCTCAATATATGAAGACTTTAAAGAGAATCATGAAAATGATCATTTTAGAATATGTGGGCAGATGTGTTTGTAAAGGCAAATTTGAATATCCCTACTCACATTTTTTATCTCCTCTGATAAATATGAGAAAGAAAAGCAGAAATTTTTGGAACATAATGTTGAAGAATCTGAATATAATATAGAAAATTATTATACATTACATGAAGTTCGAAAAGCTTTAAAAAATTTAGATGTGACTAAACTTTGCCCAAGCAATATTTTTCCTTTAAAGGAAATAAAAGTAAATGGTGAGAAACTTGCAGCCCTTTATTCATGGTCTCATGCAGGAGATTTGTCTTTAAAAACTTTGAGGATATTTGTCATAGAGATGATGAAGGATTTTGAAGAGTATGAAATCGGATTAGTATTGAATGAGTTGTTTAATGACATTTTTCTTTTAAAATGTTTGTATCATGCTTTGAAGTTTCCAAGTTCTCGTGAAAGACTAAA
This sequence comes from Procambarus virginalis, assembly GCA_020271785.1. NCBI lineage: Eukaryota > Metazoa > Arthropoda > Malacostraca > Decapoda > Cambaridae > Procambarus > Procambarus virginalis. The sequence goes on along the minus strand of WNGS01049015.1, from coordinate 4,286 downwards.
AAAAATTGAGCAAATTGAGGACTATGATAAATGTCGCTCTAATATCAGAAATGAGATGATTAGAGAAGTCATAAAGAAATGGAATCTCAGAGATATTTATAAAAAGAAAGTGGAAAAAAATTGGGTGATATCATACATGAAAGTTCACCAAGAAATATTGAATCCAATGACACCTAAGGAAATAATGGATAAAGTCCATCAGATGGGATTGTTTAATTTTGAGAAGACATCATTCCATGATATATATATATTCAGATATGATGTTAAAATCTTAACAAATGCTTGTCAGATATCCACTTGCCCCTATTATCTTATTCCCAGTAAGAATTGTGGTCAACATTTATTTATAGAACGATCGCAAATGGGTGAGGCCTTTCCTCATGCTCTTCACAAAACAGCTCATAAGACTAAATATAGTTATAAAAACGGTCTTGAGGCATTTCAGAATGGAACATATACAAAAAAAAAGGAAAGAAATTATTAGATTCAACATATAATGACTACAAAAAACATTTGGTACAATTACAAAATATATATATTAACATGATTGATAATGAATTAAACTGATGATTTAGGTTTTTTTTAGAATCAAATTAAAGTAATTAGTTCCTACTGTCGGTGGGAGATTAGTTGTAAGACGTGATACAGAGGAACTCATATCATCTCGAAGTAAATCTGAACGTTCAGTTGCCATAATTTGACGTTTAACGTCCTCAAAGGATGTGGCTGATATAATATTCGCTGGAAATTTATTTCCTCTGCGATTTATGGAATTGATAGAGGCATTAGATAATACTGTTAATTGGAGAAGTAATGCAGAATAATTTGTATTAGTGTTTTCAAAGCGTCTAAAGATATGATGTAATTTATTAAACTACATAGTTGACCCAGATGTTTATTAACCCCTCTAATATCTGTAGAATATATTAGAGAGATATTGGGATTGGCAATCTGTAGATGAACAGCGTCAATTAACCACCCGGGACAATTGTTGAAGATCGGATGATTATGACAGGTTCCGTATCTTTTGATTTTATCTGTCATTAGGTATTCACACCATACTCGTGCCATTCGCAAGTCAATGAGGTTGTTTATGCCTATCAGTGATTTATTTTCATAAAGAGCAATATCACGTTTGAAAATGGGATCGATAATATTTGGGATAAGAGGACATTCAAGAAATATATGTTGTACAAAGTATAAACTATAATCACTAATATTTTTACAATCATCTATTAATCCTGAATATACCGAATTGGATGATGTTTGATTAATAGGATAGGATAAATATGGCATTATAGTAGTAGTATCAGTTGTATTTGTAGCTAGTAGTAGTAGTAGTAGTAGTAGTAGTAGAAGTATTAGTAGTAGGTAGTAGTAGTAGTAGTAGTAGTAGTAGTAGTAGTTAATTTGTACATATCATGTGTTGAATCTAATTGATTCTGAATTGAAGTATGTTGGATTATTTTCCAGAGAAAAGCTGTAATATCAGTTCCTGGTTCAAAAAGTTTATAAAGTTCTTTTTTTTTTTACAAATTCCATATCTATATAGTTGCAAGTGTGATAAAAGCATGAATGAATGTACATATATATACTATAATAGAGAAATAAAAAAAATGAATGAACTTGATGAAATACCTTATGAATTAGTTGATGATGAAGGCCAACCTTTAATTAATAATTTAATTGACTTTGATATTAAAAAGTTACACTTGGTTCCTAAAATACATTTTAAATCCAATATTAAGAAAAAGCAAAAATTTATTCAATCTTTACTCAAAAGGAATCTGCTTTTGTAGCGGCCCTAACATTAGCATTTATTCAATATGGCAAGAAAAATGGATTTATATTAACAGTATCAAATGTTGTACATGAGTCTCTCTTAGAACCTAATTGGGGAATGTCAAATACATTTCCTCTTGAAATATATTGGCATCGAAATGGTGATTATTCATCACCCAAAACTTTTACTTCAAACAAAAATCATTATATCCTGAACCGTTTTCATTATATTGAAAGAAAGAAAAAAATCTAAAATAAATGTATTTCAGTATACCATATTTCTTTATTATAATATTAATAACATTATTTTGTTTTTATTATTTGTACATATATTTGTTTGATACCTTAGGAGAAAAAGATGTATAAAGGAGTTAATAGTAGTTCCCATGTCGATGTTGATTTATAAGAGTTGTTGGTAAAATGTTAATATTTAAACTAACTCATAAATAATAATGATATATTTTATTTGATAGATATATAAAGGAGTTGTGTGGGAAGGAGATAACACAAGTTCCTATCTACCCTAAGTCTCCTTAGTGTTTCCAAATAAGTAATTAAATGGTAATTTATGAAAATACCACTTGGTGTTAATTGGATGTGGGAGTATGTCTCCCAAGATCCTCCCACAGTTGACTTGAATGGCTCATTGCAGTGCACAGTGCACTGATCTTCGTGCACAAAGCCTATCTCTCTTAATCCTGGATAGTGACCTAGCATGTTGGGTATCTCCAGAATGCCCACTTAACCAGGAACACTGTTAAAATACGTAGGCCGCCGTATGTCTAGGCAGGAAGTAGATACAGGGAGCTAAGTATACTTGCTACCAAAGGGTCAGTGAGTACATGGCTGGTGCCCGCTGAGACAGAGGGGAAGGCGCCAGCAGCGTCTGACCTCTGGGGTCAACCGGCGCGATCGGAATAACAGCTATGACGTGTTCATGACGTCACTCCTGCTACTGCTCATCGAACGAGCTAATATGATTGGTTCCCGCTCATTTGCTGCAATGCTATTGGTCAAATTGTAACTCCTTTTGTGTTGTGTGCCACGAGATGCCCGGCACCCTTGCAAACTCATTCACGTGAGAGAGACCATACGAAGAGGACGTGTTCTGTTCTACCGGCCAATAGACTGATCACCGTCTATCCCTCACCGTCAAGTTAACTCAGCGTCTTTGCGATATACCACACACTCGCCAGAATCACGAGTGGGAATATATTGTTTAGAAGCCTAAAGTGACAAATCTCCAGAGCGAAACAGACTGGTATCAGGTAACCCCTGGTGACAAAGATCGTCGTGAGTGACCTAGAGTGAACTAAGGCAGTGCCGCCGCCTAAGTAATCTGTGTGTGACATTACCACAGTGTACCTGTACCACAGTGTACAGTGTAGTGCATGGTACCGCCGCCAGCCGCCGCCAGCCGCCGCCTCGAGCGCCCGCCGCCAGCCGCCGCCGCCCTAGCTCCTACGTGACGTCACCACCTTAGCACCGCCAGTGCCAGTGTGTGCGCGTGTGTCTGTCTGTTAAGCATACAGCACGCCCTACTCACGAAATCATCTCAAGATACTGCGAGTACCCTCCGTGTCTACGAGCGAAACCAGCTATCAGGCCACCTACGAGTGCTTGTATAAACGAGTCTGAGTGAGTGCGTAAGGAAAGGTACCTTATCTGTAAGTACAAGATCTTGTCATTGTTTATTGTGTCTGTGTTGATCTGAGGGATCAACCACAGTTCTCACCTTCTTATACCTGTCGCAGGTTATAGGTGAATCGACGGTGAATGCGTGTTTATCTGTGTGGTATCACAGCATTTCACTCGTCTGTGGATGTGAGCTTCACATACACCACACATTTAGTTATTGTGTGATTATTATTGTGTTTATTGCATATCATCATTACCGAGTATCCGGTTGGAACTCTTGTGATCCCTTTGCATACCGGCAGTTAGGTTGCCGTGTTAATGATTGGCTGTCAACTGTGTTAAGTTAGGTGTTTCTCCACGAGTGGATACGAGTCGATTAGCCAGACGTCAAGAGTCTCGCTAATGCAACCATAGCTTTGCTGACGCCAATCGAAAGTAAATCAAGCACCCTGTGTATTAGTGGTTAAGTTAGTAAATAAACTACTGTTAAGCTTTATGCGGTGTTTCCGTTGAACCACTTCTGAATACTGCCAATATTACTCAAGCCTTCAGCTCTAAGTGTCTTCAACACCGAGTTGCCTGTAAGTCACTAAACTATAAATTTGATGAGGACCCTAGGAGTCCCTTAAAGTGTTACATCATTGAGGAGATTCCAACGACCAACGTGGAGCAGGACCAGGTGAGGCTAGTCTGAGAAGAGACCCACAAGGACTCTAACTCGACCTTGCTCCCAGGCCCTGTACGGTTGCTCTCGTATTTTCTATTTTGCTAATTCCGACAGCTTCGTGAAGCGTCTGCCACATGTACATTGGCGACGTACGCATTGCAGTCGTGACAGCAAAAAAAAAAGAAAACACCCACAATTG
>WNGS01049008.1:0-10402 GCA_020271785.1 Procambarus virginalis | reverse complement strand
TTATATATATATATATATATATATATATATATATTGTGACGGTAACGAGTTGGAAATGGTGGTCGGCAGTCTTCCAACTAGCAGGTGTCAGTGCTGGGCCACATATAATATATAAAAAAAGAAAAGGAAAAAAAAGAGAAAAAAAAAGAATGACTGCGTGATTTGGTAATCTGTGGTAAGGTTGGAAAGACTAAAAGCAATAATAAAAAATATGGATTTTAATAACAATAAAAACACAAATTGAAATAAATGCAAAATCTTGGCTTACTGGCAAAAATAATAAACAATATAAACATGAAAATAGATTACGTTAATGGGGAGGAGAATTGATATACAAAAGTAAGTAAAATATGAATGCTGGAATATATGCACTAACTATGAACCTCTATTTGACCACACAGAGTGAGTCACTTAGGAGTTCACAGCTTGCGAGCACACAATATTCTGGCTGGCAGAAACGCAAGGGACTCCAACAATAACTGGTGAGGTCTTGTGATTGGCGGGGAGCCGGAGTGGAGTGTTGGTTGGCGGCCAATGAGGAAGCTGGATGGTCGCAAGTCGCTAGTTAGGCCGTTGAAGGGTTCGGCGCGTCGACCAGGTGCAGCAGTGGGGGGGAAGGAGGGAGTTGCTGGTACGTGTGGCTATATATGTACGTTTAGCCACTACAAAACGTATCTTGTATATTGATGAGGACAGGCGTGATTCGCAGAAATAGCAGGCTAAATCTCTGATAAGAGATTATCGTCACAACTCTCCCCCGAAGCCTGCCGTTTCGGGTGAATCACGTCCACTGGAGGTAGAGTGGGAGGTGGAGCTGCCTCTACCTCATGCACTCTGGAGAGGGCATCAGCGATGATGTTATCAGGCCCCTTGATGTAGCAGATCTTTAAGTTGAAGCCTTGAAGATATAAAGCCCATCGCAGCAGACGTTGGTTATTAAATTGGGCTTGATGTAAAAATCTCAGAGGGTTGTGGTCCGAATAGATGGTAGTGGACCTAGCACCGTGCAGATATGGTGCAAAGTGTTGTAAGCTCAGGACGATGGACAGGAGTTCCTTCTCTATAGTACTGTAGTTCTTCTGATGAGGCTTCAACTTGCAACTGTAGTAGCTGACAGGTAGAACCTCCTCGCCTCGCTGCTGCATTAAGACACTTCCGATGCCGGTACCACTGGCGTCGACATGGAGGATGAAAGGCTTCTTGATATCTGGTGAGGCGAGAATGGGATTAGAACAGAGGAGGAATTTGAGTTGTTCGAATGCAACGGTTTGCTCTCTGGTCCAATTATACCGTTGCTTGGGACTGGTTAAGGTGATTAATGGGGTTGCAACAGTGCTAAAATTCTTCACAAACCTACGGTAATAGGAAGCAAGACCAAGGAAGCGCAGGAGCTGCTTCCTGGTAGTAGGCTGTGGATACTGTTGGATTGCTTGAATGTGAATGTTTAACGGAGCCAGGTTGCCACTCCCTATAACATGACCCAGGTACCGCACTTTACCTTTCGCGAAGGTGGACTTGCCCAAATTGATGGTGAGGCCGGCTTTCAGGAGCTTGTAGAACAATCGTTGTAGCTGGAGCAGGTGTTCGCTCCAGGTGTTGGATGCTACCACAATGTCGTCCAAATAGGCATAGGTGTTTTCCAAGCCCTGGATGACGCGGTTGACAGCTCTCTGAAAGGTGGCTGGGGCATTGCAGAGTCCAAAGGGAAGGCGATTGTACCTGTAGAGACCAAAGGGGGTTATAAAGGCGGACAGTACCTTAGCTCGCTCCGTTAAACTCACCTGGTAGTAGCCCTTTAGTAGGTCTACCTGAGACAGGTAGCGGGCATTACCAATGGCATCCAAAATGTCGTCTACTCTGGGTATTGGGTAGGCGTCCTTCACTGTGACCTGGTTCAACTTCCTATAATCCGTACACAGACGGATTTTGCCGTGAGGTTTGGGTACCAGGATGCATGGTGAGGCCCAGGGGGACTCACAGGGGGTAGCCAGTCCATGGTCCAAGAGATACTGTACCTCAGCCCGCATGACTTCCGTTTTGCTCGGGCTGATTCGGTAGAATGGTTGGCGAATCGGCTGGGTGTCAGGTAGCAGTTGGATGTCGTGCCGAGTTACAGTACACTCTTGGGGGTCATCTCGAAACAACTCTTGATATTCTCTGACGAGTTTGATTAGTGGAGCACTATTATCGTCCTGAAAATGATGTTGAAGGTTAGTAAGGATTTCCGAGTTAGAGAGCGCTGTCTCAGTGTCAGTGCTCTCGGAAGGAGAAGCAGGGAAGGTCTCACTGTGGCTGTATGGACCTGTAAATGAGGTGAAATTGGTTAACACAGTGGGAGGAACCCCATGGTAGGGCTTGAGTAAATTAATGTGGCACAGCTGGGTCTTCCGCCGCCTATCGGGGTCTCGAGAACGTAGTTGAAGTTGTTCCGGCACTCCTTAACACGGTAGGGTCCTGAGAACCTGTTCTGTAAAGGAGAACCTGGGATAGGGAAATAGGCAAGCACTAAGTCTCCTGGTGTAAACTTCCTTACTTTACAGTGCCGGTCGTAACGAGTCTTCATCCTCTCCTGGGCTTTCTGTAGGTTGTTGCTGGCAAAGGAATGGACCCTCTCTAGAATGTGTCGGAGATTTTGGAGATACTGGGGCACACTCTGATGCTCACTGAAGGTGTCATCACGTAGAGAATCCTTGAAAGCCTTGAGAGGTGTACGGCACTTACGTCCGTAGAGCATCTCATAAGGAGATACTCCTAGTGACTCGTTGGGAAGACTTCTGAAAATACACATGATGAGATCAATTTGCCTATCCCAATCCTTTGAGGTCTCATTACAGAACTTTTTTAAGAGTGCCTTGATGGTTTGATGACTACGCTCGAGAGAACCCTGTGAAGCAGGATGATAGGGGCTGGACAGTACCTGTTTGATGTTGAACTCCTCCAGAGTCCGTTTGAAGAGATCACTGGTGAAGTTGGTACCACAGTCGCTCTGAATCTCCCTCGGAAATCCATACTGGGTGAAGATTTTCAGTAGATTCTTCACCACTGTAGCAGCTGTAATATTTTTTACTGGAACTGCTATCGGAAATCTGGTGGTAGGACACAGGATGGTTAAGATATATGCGTTGCCTGCACTGGTCCGAGGCAAAGGACCAACGCAGTCGATAATGAGCTTGTGGAACGGTTCCTCAGGCACCTGGATGGGTATCAGTGGTGCTCTGGGAATGGAAACGTTCGGTTTCCCGGCTAACTGACACACGTGGCATAATTTGACATGAGTTTTGACGTCGTTTACCATACCTGGCCAGTAGTAGTCTTGTCGAATTCCATGGTAAGTCTTGTTGAACCCATAGTGTGACAAAGCGCCGTGGGCCAGGTGTAGAATCGTGGGCCGCAGGCTGGTGGGAATCACTAGTTGTTCAACGTTTGCCCAATCGTCCTCGTCCTTCAGTTTACTGGGTCTATACCTGCGATAGAGTATTTCGTTCTCCATAAAGAACCCAGGAACACTGTCGGATTGGGTTTCAGCCTGAAAGAATAATGGTGTCAATGTAAGATCATCTCTCTGTAACTTACGGAACTCCACCGCGGTCAGGTTAGGGGGTAGTTTCGAAGGGTCCTGAGGGACAGCGGTAGCAGTAGAGTCGGCTGGCTGTGGACGTGCAGCTTGAGCACGGGTGGTCACCATAACAGGAGGAGAACCTTCATCACTCTCTTGAACCTTTACTGGGAAATGTTCAAAAATCGGGTTATCCACCACAGAGTTGCTTACCTTGGATATGTCCTTGATGATCAGGTTGTTTGGTTGTTGGTCTTCTGCCAAGTCGTTGCCCAGGAGAAGTTGCACTCCAGGCATGGGAAAAGGCTTTTCCCTGACGGCGACTTGGACTTCACCGGTCACGAAGGGACAATCCAGGTAAACTCGGGCAAGTGGATAAGGAGTTGTAGCAGTAAGGTCAGTGATGAACACAGTCTCTCCTGTGTAGGCGACGTTGGGCACAGCCGATTTCAAAACGATCGATTGTAGAGCCGCTGTGTCCCTTAGGATCTTAAGTCCGAAACGTCCCTCTGAATCTGAACCGTGGGTAGAGATAGTTCCTGGATATAGATGCTTGGTAAAGAGAGAGAGATCATTAGCATGAACACCAACATTCATTACAGGCTTACCGGACTTAGGGTGAGTAGTTTTAGACTTAGGGGGTTCGACGTTACCTTTAGATTGGGACTTACCACATTTGTCAATGGTGTGTCCATATAATCGACAATACCTGCAGTACAGTTGAGAGGTACCTTGATCTGGGCTCGCTTTCTCGTAACTGTACCAAGACTTCTTGCTGGTAGGATCTGGAGTCAGCCGGTGGATGAGGCTGTAAGTGTCAGCTGACTTCGCACACTTCACTAATTCCGTCTCTTCCTTGTCTGCTAAGTATAGGCGGACAGGAGGAGGTACACGTCTCAAAAATTCTTCAACCAGTATGAGGTTGACAAGTTCTGAAAAAGTAGAGACATGTGCTGCCTCCAGCCATTTCATGAAATATCTTTGTTTGGTGTTAGCAAATTCTAAGAAGGTGGTGGTACTTGCCTTGACGTAGTCACGAAACTTTCGTCGATAGCTTTCGGTGGAGAGAAGGTAGGCGTCCAACACAGCTTGTTTCAGGGTGGTGTAGTCGTTTTCCGAAGCCAAAGTGCTGAGTGTGACTGCTGCTCTACCTGTTAAATGTACTCTGAGAAGGGTAGCCCATTGGTCGTCAGGCCAATTAAGTTGAACAGCAAGGGTCTCAAAAGTGGTAAAGAACACATCAACCTCCGTTTCGAGGAACGGGGGCATTAACTTACTTGCATGGGAGATATTGAAACTGGGAGGAAGACTAGCTGCCGCTTGTTGGAGTTGAGCTTGGTGTGCAGCGTCCCTCGTGAGTTCTCGGTCACGACAGTTTAGAGCTGCTTCTGCCTGTCGTTGGTCGTGTTCGCGTTGTATCTCGAGTCGCTGTTTGTATAAGGCCAACTCACGTTCTTGCTGTCCTTTGAGGAGTAGGGCCTCCCTCTCACTTTCTTCCTTCTTCAGGGCAGCTTCACGCTCTCTGATTGCAGCTTCACGCGCTTTCTTCCTTTCTGAGGGCAGCTTCACGCTCTCTGCTTGCAGCTGCTTCTTGTTGTTGCTGTAGCTCGATCTTGGCAAGTTCCAATTTGAGCTTTATCGCTCTCAAGTCATCTTTATCTGAAATAATGTACTGTTCATGGGTAGAAGAATCTATAATACCTTCATCAGCAAGGTGATCCAGTATCATATTATTAATGGCAAATTTGTTGGCTCCATCAGGAACTTCTAAGTGATACTCATGTGCAAGAGTTAACAAATCGACCCTCTTAGCGTGACGTAAGGTCCCTATTTCACTTTCTGGATCTGCTTTGAAAACTTGTAAGCGGAACATGGTGAAAATATAGCAAAACAAAGGAGATGAATATAGTGAGAATATGGCGAGTGTCAGAAACAGGAAACGTGGCAACTGATACCTATCCTGTGGGGAATTATTAATAATTAAAGTAAATTCAAGATGGTAAATGAATAAGGTCGCAGGAAATCTTGTACCTGGTACTCACTATGGGAGGATAAAGGCAAGAAAATCCTACTAATTAGTGAAAACTAATTTTAAAATACAAGTGAAACACTAAATGGCTTCAAAATAAATGAGGTAGTCCAAAAAATGTAGTCATACCTTGCCAAGTCACTATAGAACATAAGCAATGGTACCCACTGAAATTGAATATGGTATTTACAGAATTAGCGAACTTTGTGCTCAAAAGAAAGAACGCCAATTCCCTACCTTAGGTAAATACCATCAGTCTGACCGACGAGTAGGGGTGCGAGTGTCAACTGGTGACGAGAACTATCGGCGAGGTCCCAATTCGCCAATAATAGTTCGTGCTAGAGGATCTAAAGCCCTCTTTTTCCTCCTAGAGTCGGATTGCAGGACTTGGGTGCTATTGACCCGGAGACAGACCACAGTACCAGGGTACCTATGTGATAATCTGTCAAAAAGTGAGAAATATTGGGGGACAAAGATGTTAAACACGGAGGATAACACGGAAGGGGGAGACGACCAATTAAGAGTATGACTGCGGCCTACAGTCACCACGTAATCCAAAGTTGTCTCACTCTCACCATATGCTATTCCCGTAATGTACAATATACACAGCACCATATAAAATAAAAAATGATTAATGTGAATAATGGAAGCAAGGGAAATAAGAGCCAAGTGCGCTTACCACAATTACCAATACCTGAGTGAAGCTCCGTGGACAGATCTCCATTTAATAGTGGCTCCGTGGACAGGCCCCCATTTATATGTGACGGTAACGAGTTGGAAATGGTGGTCGGCAGTCTTCCAACTAGCAGGTGTCAGTGCTGGGCCACATATAATATATAAAAAAAAAAAAGGAAAAAAAGAGAAAAAAAAAGAATGACTGCGTGATTTGGTAATCTGTGGTAAGGTTGGAAAGACTAAAAGCAATAATAAAAAATATGGATTTTAATAACAATAAAAAAACAAATTGAAATAAATGCAAAATCTTGGCTTACTGGCAAAAATAATAAACAATATAAACATGAAAATAGATTACGTTAATGGGGAGGAGAATTGATATACAAAAGTAAGTAAAATATGAATGCTGGAATATATGCACTAACTATGAACCTCTATTTGACCACACAGAGTGAGTCACTTAGGAGTTCACAGCTTGCGAGCACACAATATTCTGGCTGGCAGAAACGCAAGGGACTCCAACAATAACTGGTGAGGTCTTGTGATTGGCGGGGAGCCGGAGTGGAGTGTTGGTTGGCGGCCAATGAGGAAGCTGGATGGTCGCAAGTCGCTAGTTAGGCCGTTGAAGGGTTCGGCGCGTCGACCAGGTGCAGCAGTGGGGGGGAAGGAGGGAGTTGCTGGTACGTGTGGCTAATATGTACGTTTAGCCACTACAAAACGTATCTTGTATATTGATGAGGACAGGCGTGATTCGCAGAAATAGCAGGCTAAATCTCTGATAAGAGATTATCGTCACAATATATATATATATATATATATATATATATATATATATATATATATATATATATATATATATATATATATATATATATATATATATGTACGTATATGTGTTAAATATGACCGAAAAGGTAATATTAATATTTCTAATGCGAATTTTCTCAATATTTCTTATGTTTCTTTTCACTGTCGATGGTAATTGAAAAATCAATTCTCCAAAATTCATTTTATTTCTAGTCTGACACGATGCCTCAACGCGTTTCATAATAACTTATTGCATTTTCAAAGACTTTAGTTTACACACACAACTGTAACCTGTAAACACTCTGTTGTTGTTGTTATAGATTCAGCTACTCGGAACAAGTTCCAAGTAGCACGGGCTATGGTGAGCCCGTAACTTACCTGGCACAGGAGCGGGGCAAGAAGCACGGGCTATGGTTAGCCGTGTGTGTGTAAACACGCAAATTTGTCCATACTTATACTCACATTTGGGCGAGGTGATATGGTACAACAGTTTGGGTGAGGTGAAAAAACTTGTGACAAACACAAGACAAAACACGAAACTATGGGCATTAATTGGATATGAGAACATAAGAATGGGAGTAACTGCCGAGGGCCTATTGCCCCATACTTCCTCTTGATGCTTCCATATTTTTCGGAGTCTTGAAGTGGGTAGAATATAATTGTGCATTAATTGTCTGTTGATTGCTGGTGTTGACTTTTTGATGTGTAGTGCCTCGCAGAAGTCGAGCCTCCTGCTATTGCTGTATCTATCGATGATTTCTGTGATGTTTGTTAAGATTTCTCTGGTGATGGTCTGGTTTTGAGCAGAGATTATATGTTCCTTAATGGAACCCTGTTGCTTATGCATCGTTAAACGCCTGGAAAGAGACGTTGTTGTCTTGCCTATATACTGAGTTCTTTGGGTCTTATAGTCTCCAAGTGGGCATTTGAAGGCATAGACGACGTTGGTTTCCTTCAAGGCGTTCTGCTTTGTGTCTGGAGAGTTTTCATGAGTAGGTTGGGCGTTGTTTTAGTTTTATAGTAAATCGTCAGTTGTATTTTCTGATTTTTGTTTGTAGGGATAACGTTTCTATCAATAATGTCTTTCAGAACCCTTTGTTCTGAAAGAGCACATTTCGCTCCATTTTAGGAGCCATCGAAAAGAAATTCCTGTAAAACAGTCTAATAGGGGGTATAAGTGTTGTGTTATTTGACTCTTCGGAGGTTGCATTGCATTTCACCTCTCTTTTTATGACGTCTTCAACAAAACCGTTAGAGAAGCCATTGTTGACTAAGACCTGCCTTACCCTACTGAGTTCTTCCTCGATTTGCTTCCATCCTGAGCTGTGGCTGAGAGCCCGGTCGACATAAGTGTTGACAACACTCCTCTTGTACCTGTCTGGAGAGTCACTATTAGCATTGAGCCACATTCCTATGTTTGTTTCCTTAATGTAGACTGCAGTGTGGAAGCCTCCGCTCCTTTCAGTGACTGTTACATCTAGAAAGGGCAGCTTCCTATTATTACCCATCTCGTAAGTGAAACACAACACAGAATTATGCTCAAGTGCCTCCTTCAGCTCCTGCAGACGTTTGACATCAGGTACCTGTGTAAAAATGTCGTCAACATACCTGCAGTATATGGCAGGTTCCAAGTCCTTGTCAACTAAGACCTTCCGCTCGATGGTACCCATGTAGAAGTTCACAAACCAGACACCTAGGAGAGAACCCATGGCGACCCCATCTACTTGCTTATACATGTGCCCATCTGGGCTCAAGAAGGTTGCCTCTTTAGTACAAGCTTCGGGTAGTTTCCTTAGTATGTTTTCTGGTATGTCAAGAGGAGTACAGGCCGGATCACGATACACTCCTTGCTAAGGCGGCAGTAAATAAAGACAGTATTGAACGGAATCTTCAGTTATCAAATAGGTCCCTTATAAATGTCATTAGACGAGAACTCTTGGATGAATTTGAAGAATGTAGAACAGTGCAAACTGGAACTAGCAGGTCCATTGTTCATCACAATGAAATGTGTGAAGTAAAACATGTGTATGGAGCAAGTAACAAAGTCAGTAGACTAACAGATGTTGTCACAGCTCGTATAAGACTTGGCTACAAGTGTCTCTGGCAGTTCGGCTTGTATAGGGATCTAGATGACATAAAGTGTAAAGTGTGTGGACAAAGACAGGGACACACACTCGATCACTATATCTTGGATTGTAGTAAAATTGAGCCATTTAGAGATAAATCTAAGCTCACTCTGTATGATATGGCAACCTATCTTATTACCATGGATAAATTACCTGAAATCCTTGCACTGTATCCACATTTCGCTTCCAGTATATGAACGACATATGAGATTTAGAAACAAGTAGCTATTGTGAGGACTAATAATAAACAGAAGCTCCCCTATGACTCTGTAATGTCCCCATTGGTCAAACTATTACGTATTAGCGATAAGACCTACCATTAATGTATGATAACTTACTGTAAATATGTAGCTCTTGAAGTAGCACTTACTCTGTAACTAGCTGACATTGTAACTGTAAGGTGTGAAGGATAGATGAAATTGTTTATGATATAATCTAAGATGAGGTCTGATAAAGACCTTTTGTGCCCTCTGTAATGCTTTTGCGCTACCGCTCACAGGATGAGTATGGGGTGCACAATATACTAGCCGCCTTCGGCGGCAACAAACAAAAACATCTGTCCGCTATCATCCCGATTGTTTCATCCACAGGTACGGTTGGTAAACAGTGATTCTACGTCCAACGAGGCTTTATCCCTGTGACCCGTGTTCCCCGCAGTAAGTCAACAAATTCCTTTGGAGACTTTAGACTGAAAGCACAAGGAATGGGCGAACTGTTGAGTCGCTTCGCCAGTCTGTACGTGGGTGTGGGTATCTGGCTTATGATTGACCGAAGTGGGTTTCCAGGCTTGTGGGTCTTGACATTTCCATATGCATACCCAGGTTTGTATTCCCCAATGACCTTTGGCAGGTGGAGTTCCGGGTTTCTGGCGTTCACATTGTGAGCGTTGTCTTCATTGTGAACGTTGCCATATTCATATCGGGACTCCATCTGCCAAAGGTTACATGTAACCACACGCCCGTATGATACATGTTGCCACATGCCCATGACCATAAATGTTGCCAAATGCCTGTGACCATATATGTTGCACACGCCCGTGATGATACATGTTGCCACATGCCCTGACCATAAATGTTGCCACATGCCTGTGACCATATATTTTGCCACACGCCCGTGATGATACATGTTGCCACATGCCCATGACCATAAATGTTGCCACATGCCTGTGACCATATATGTTGCCACATGTCCGTAGTAGTAGGGATGAAG
>WNGS01048999.1:0-13687 GCA_020271785.1 Procambarus virginalis | reverse complement strand
TGAAAGCTGGAAAGGGAGTCATATTGGATTCAAGACAGGCCGCAGTGTGATGCCACGCATCTTCAAGCAAATGTAGAAGTAGAGAGATTCATGCAACCTCTCATGAAAGCGGTATGCTGTGCTCACGCCGAAGGACGCTCCTGGAAACAAGCTAGGTATGCTTTTATCAGGAACTAACGTGCAACACCCATGGAACACTGGGCATGTCTCCTGGCGAACTTTTATTTGGACGCCCTATGAGGATCGCACTACCGGTCATGCCAGCCGAGATAACTGATAAACGTTTCGCTCAGAAGGATGCACTAGCTAGCCAAGGGCAAAATGAAATTTGCTCATGATCAAAGTGCAAGGAACAATTCATAAAGTTGGGAGATACGTTCTCGTTAAAGAAAAAAGAGGGAAAGCTAGATATGCTTTATGCTACAAAACCATATAAGTGATTATTGTAAAAGGAACTATGATAACAGCTGGTAATAGAGATCATAGTATAACACTAATATGGCTTATATTTCAAAGTGATTCCAAATAGTTGAGAAAATGATGAAGTGCAAATCGTGGCAAAAGAAAAAAAAAAAGGAGTTATAACTCTATAAACAGTTCATCGATGGATGTTTTTGGTATTTAAGGACTCTCGTCCAAAACGACATTTTAAACGCCCTACACGATATGATTAATTGTGTTCCTATGTGATGCAAGGTATTTACTTGTTATGCTAAATTTAATATTGTTTGAAGAATGCAGATCTCTCATTCGCAATATTTTGTAACTTTGTATTACAGTTTCTTTCATGTTTGTTTAACATTGCATATGTATTTTTAACATTGAAATCCTTTGTGGTAAAGATTGTTTAAATTCTTTGTGTGTTTAATTAATGTTAAATGTATGCAATATCTCTTGATATGTTAATAACTTACTTTGTGTCAATAACTTTGCTTTGTGCTACAAGCATGGTAGACATCCTGTATTCATTCTTTTTAAAGAAAAGGAGGGATGTCATGTTCACAGAAAATGGTACCATCCGTTTTCTATGTGCGGCGGCTGGACGCGACTAGAGAAGGTAAACAGCACACAGGACGCCTGCCAAGCTTGGGAGCTACTCTATCATGTAATCGTTTATTATTATTAAAGTCAGTAACCAGGAATGACTTTACATCAACCTTACTACCAAGACTATCTCAGCTACACACAGACACCACAATAGGTTATGACATCACTGTCAGGATCCTGGGGATCTTTAATCCAGAGAAATTTGGTGTAATTACAATCCTCCTCTTGCAAGCCTACTCTAAGGAAAGCTTTACTGATATCAGCAGTATAAGCGAAAATACCAGTACGGAATCGTAACAGTACATCATGTAGCCTTTGTGTTAGGCTAGGTCCCGTTTGGAGACATTCATTCAAAGACACGCTGTTTGCCTTCACTTTGGCACTACAGTTGAAAACAATACGTATTGGTGTTGTCAATGAATCTTTCAACACAGCGTGATGGGGTAAATAGTGACCTGTTTTTCGGTCATCATTGTCAACAACGTCAAGAAATTTACTGTTGAGTTGTTGCTGAATCAATTGATGATACATATTTAATTTATCTGGCTGTTTCTTCAGCCGTATTAATTGTGATTGTAATTGAGAGGCTGCCATGAAATAATTAACTGGAAGTTGTGGATGATTCAACTTCCATGGCAATCTCACCCAATATTGTTTGTCTTTATAGACAACTGTATCCAGATATTGCTGGCAAGTCCACATATCATCAGGACTTGGTTGTTCAGGGACAATACCTAAAGTGTCTAAATCCCACAAACGATGTACAGGTGGATCAGACTCATTATCTTCAGATATTTCTCTGAAACGTAGGGGTGACTGTTCCAAGCCTAGTCACGCCACTATTGCATTGTTAGCTTGTTTGTTGGTTGACGCTGTTTTTTGTTGGAAAAGCACCGGTCCAGTAAGCAACTTGCCTCCAGCAGATGACAACAAATTCATTCTGTGTTGTCTGGTGCATCCAGTTATAAATTTATAATAATGATCAGCGCCTATAAGTATACCAGCATCTGTGAGGTAGTCAGAATTTATTTTGTAATCTGCTAGCCTCATGCGGTTTCGTTTAAGATACCTGGCAGTGCGAGCTAGTCCTGTGACCTGCAGGTCTGAAGGCAGTTTATCTACTACTACTGCTTGTATTGGACTAGTAGAAGATCCAAGTCTCACTAATACCTTGACTACTTGGTATTCACGAGGTCCACTATTAGTCAAGAAACCAGAAATATTCAGTCTCACACTTTTGGCAGGTTTTAATTTTAACTGCTCAACTAATTGTTGTGTGATGAAGGTTTTCTGTGATCCTTGATCAAAGAGACCTCTAGTGTTAACTCTAGATTTCCTGTCTATTAGTTTGAGTTGAGCTGTAGGCAGAGTGGTATTATTGCCTGACTCAGTAGCAAGAACACTTATTTCCTGATGTACCTTGCAATATTGTACTGTGGTAGAATTCATAGAATTCTCCCCAGTTGTCACAGATTGGGTAGAAATTTTTCTACATAAGGCATAATGATGTACACCTTTGTGGCATCTACTGCATAACCGTAGCTGCACAACACATTTACTGGGTTCATGAGAACCCATGCACTTGGTGCATCTGTGTAATTCTTGGAGTTGTTTAATCCTGGTATTAAAGTTAGGATAAACAGTGCATTTGTAGGTGAGATGTTCTTGATCACAGAACAGACACCTTCTCTCTCTGACTGAATTTGTCCTTGTAGTAGACACATCAGTTGCAGTGTCAGAGGGAGATACAGTATAAATACCTACACTACCACTCCCTTTTCCAGTGGATGGAGTAGTCTTTGGTTTAGATTTATTGGATTTATTCAAAGTCAATTTGGGTTTGACTGAGTTGTCAATGTTAGATGATTTAGACTCAGGTTTAATCTTATCATGAGTCTTCAACCTGTTAACTGTTATTCTCAGCCCCTCGAATATTTGCTCGAGAGTGAGAAACTCGGTTTCATAATGTGAGCAGATTTCTGCTAATATATTTTGAGGCAATTTCCTCTGCAAAAGTAACTTGATTGACCATTCTGAGGCTGGTACATCAACTTTAGTACCTAAGGCCTTCACTAGAGACTCTGCTTCTAGTCTGAAGCTTTGAAGTGAGTCTGGTCTGTTACTTGGTGCATTCAGATCTAGCAATTGGTAATAAAGGTTAGCTATACTTAACTCCTTGTTGCAATAATTCAACTTCAGCAGTTTTATAACTTCCACATAATTACTCTCAGTGAGAGCTAGGTTATTTATAACCTTTTTAGCTTCCCCTTTGAGAAGACTAATCAGGTATGAAAATTTAGAAACTGGGTCAAGATAAGACCTGTTATGGATATGAACTTCAAATGAAGTCCAAAATGTGTCCCAATTTTCTTCATCCAGTCCTGCAAATGTAGGTAAGTCTAAAGTAGGTAGACGAACCTCAGGTAATTGATTACTGGATTGAGACATAGTAGTATTTGTATTGGATTGATGTTTTACTATACTGGATAGTATATCAAGTTCATCTTGAGTCTCATCTTCATACTGGGAAATATTTGCTATAATTTGATCTAGTTCTTCAAGATCAGTTTCAGTAGCATTCAGTGAGTTAAGATAAGACTGACATGCAGATTTAACTTGATCAAATTTAATATTAGCTACTCTCACTGATGATTCTAGTAGATAGTAATCAATGGGAGTAGTTTTAGACAAGCCATCAGACTTATTAATTAGTCTAGTTAAATGGCCTTTGAGGCCAATATAGGTTCTCCTTAATTGCTCAGGAGTAGCCATGTTAGTTTTAAGTCCAAATTTCATAGGACTTGATTGAATATTACTAATGAAGCTGGGATACTTGTTCATTAGTTGATAATTAATACTGAGTATAGCCTGAATTCTGGCTAAATTAAACTCTACCTCACTTTGAGGTTAAATGTCCCTACCTAACAAGTATGTAGGTAAAGATTTTGAGTGGTGTCTGCATGTCACCATTAACTTTCGTCCGGCTAGCCCATCATTATCACCATTAGATGTAATGGTGATCATACAGCAACACTCAAAACCACACACAAAAATAATAAGTACACAAATAATTAATATGGGTACACTCTAATCAGAGTTACTGTAATGTTTGAATCCCACACTTGTAGGGTCAGCACAAAATGTATAATGTATGTACTACTCATTAGTACAGGACTAGTTGTAAGAATTTCTTGGATTGTATCCAGATCTAAGAGAACAAAATGTTGTTTTTTGGTTTCTGAGAACGGATATAGTTTAATGGTAATTGTATGTATCCAGTTCGATAACCAAATGTTGTTCTGGTCTGAGAACGATATAAGATTAATTGATAGTAATCCCGTTCGAAAAGGACCAAAATGGTTGGGTATCTGGGGCTTTGAACTCAGAAATTACTTATTTAATTATTGTATTGAATAACTCGAATATATATTGTCGGGGTTTCACGGTGTTCTCGTTAGAGAAGGGTTAAAGCAACAGTAGACTGGATCTCCTTTCCAGGTGGTTGCTCCAACAATAACCCTTACTCACCGTCGTTCGGCGGGTCTTCCCTCAATCCTCTAGGCTCCACTGCTGGCCTCGGAGAGTACCCCAGTCGATCTCACAACCGGCCTTTAGATTGTAAGATGAGTGGGGCACAGATCGTTCCCTCAATCTGTGGCCCGCCCCGACACCGAACTCTTACACAGCCTTCAAGGTCGCCAACTGGTTTTTTAGGTGTCCAGTAACACTGCAGTGGTCAGGTGTAATTGTGGCAAGAGCAAATTCCAGTAATATGGTATCAGGCAGGTCACTCTACTTTACTTCATTACACGGTCACAAGATAAATGGAGGGGATGATATCAAACACCAAAGAGTTTTGGTATTTTACTTAAAAGACAACGAGAAATATATATGCATCAATGTATCAGGAATAATATATGACAATTGCTCCATTCATAGCATAATATTCTAGAGCGCACCGATATGGTAACATCGGCACGTGTCACCTGTCAGATGTCAGCTGACCGGGACCCTCGCGATCGTGGGAACAGACTAGTACTTGTTTTCTAATTGTCACGATCCCCGTTTATTTAACTTTTTCCAAAACACTATTCAACATTCACATGGCTTACTTATGATTTCACTGGCCTCACGATCAACATCTTATTCACAATACTCTCACAGTGACTTTTCACCGTACCAAAAGATTACTCTATTCTTAATAATATTTACTGTGAATGCACTCACTTGATCACTGAACTTTTCTTTATATCTATACTTTCTCTTAAGAGATATCACTGGCAATCACTTCACGTATATGATATTATTCAGTACACAGTCATGTCATATATAAATCAGTAATCAAATTTCAGGCATATATATATATAGATCATGAGATCAATACACAGGCATTTATATCAATAGATTATAGAGATCAACACACGGGCATTTATATCAATAGATTATAGAGATCAATCCACAGGCATTTATATCAATAGATTATAGAGATCAATCCACAGGCATTTATATCAATAGATTATAGAGATCAACACACCAATATCTGGTTTACTACCAATATATATATAATAATAATACTCACTGTAAATTAATAATAGTCACAGTAAATTCTCTGATGAATCTTGGTGCTTGCACACACCCACACATAGATATATATGTAAACTGATACTGTGAGCGCTCTGGGCAGCCTCACCACATACTGTGCTCTCTGTGACTTAAACTCAAGTGAGACTTGCTCACGACATATAAAATATCCTGACAAGAATATATATAGCTAACTAAAGGGGAAATGGGAGGGTAACTGTAAACACCTACTTCACCTATCCTAGGATGACAGTTGGGTTGTAGCTCCTGGTCCAGGCTCTCGCCTCGTTCACCATCCAGAAACACAAGCCCCACGCCTTAGGATGTCGCGTCTCGCCGCTTCTGTACACAGCAGGTCCGTGCTCCTTCCTCTACAGTACGTCGCAGGGTTGAAGTCGGTCTCCTGGCCGTCAACTTTCCTCCCAACTACGGCAGCCAGCCTACGTCTCGGCGGTCGTCGTACGTTTCCCAATTAGTCCTTGTCACTGTACTCCCAGAGGAACTGCCTCTCACCACTACGAAGTCACTGTGAAGTTATCAGCCGTCCCAGACGACTGCTTAAGCTCCACACGCACAGCACCCGACTTCAGAGCACTTGAAGCTCACAACACTGTCAATTCCCTCGTCGTCTAGATATATCGCTAGGTATTTGGGAAGACTTCTCGACGTGCTTGCATCCAACTGTTGACTCGTAGGGTTCCACGAAGGTGGGGTTACTGTCAAACTTGACAGGATCGTCGATCACACGTTCAACCTGGTTGACAAGGCTGTCAACCCGGTTCACTCACGGTGGGTGGCCCGGCCACTAAGCTGTCTCTTATACTGGTGAACTGCCAACGACGACACACGTCGATGCCCGGCCCACTTCTTGCAACGCACCTGTCCCTGAGCACTTGTTGCTCAATATTCTGTCAATTCCTTATCTGAGCCACTTCTGGGTTGCAGGAAGACCTCACAGAGTGCGTGCCAACAACTGGAGACGCTTAAATCCACCGGAGTTCGGTAAATCCGTCACTCTGACAGGATGACCGATCGCGCGTCCTACCTCTCGGACGTGTCGTGAAAGACTGATATCGCCTGGCGCCAACACGGCCGGACCCCCCATGCCTATGTGACGTCACTTTTCCCAAAGTTGGTTTTCATTGGCTCCCAGTGCCATGTCGCTGACGGTGACCAATCTGGCGCCACTGACGTCACACAGTTTTGGCGGGAGAACAGACTTGCCAGCGCCATATTGGCTCCCTAAAGGGCCTATCCCACAGGCCAAAATGTTACATTTTCGCAAATTTCTCGGCTCTTCGAGAATACTGTTCTCTCCCACATATGTTCAATTGATGCCTGCAATGTAGAGAACGCTCGGGAATAGTGGACATGACTCTTACAGCAGGCGTGGGAGAATTAGAAGGGGGGGAACACCGTCACATACCCCTCCCCTTAAAATAAGAGTCATGTCTGGTTAGTGCATGCGGGACAACGCATCTGCGACTACGTTGTCCTTTCCACTGAAAATCTTGGCTTCCAGCCAGTATTGCAGCCGCCAATGTGTGACACTCCTCATGTGTCTGCAGACCGTCTTCAAGGTCATCCTGGGCGTCCACTGCTTACCTATTACGGACCGAGGGCTCCACACCTCACGTCCGTTCACCAGCTGGAACTGTGAGAAGTTTAACGGTTCTGCCACTGCTTTGCAAATGGCCAACAAAACAGGGCCCGCTGTCTCTTCCCACTCGTCTTCCTGCTCTACGCAGAACATTCTCAGAGCTGTCTCTGAGGTGGAGTGGAATCTTCCGACCGCCCCCTTCGACTGCGATCGGTAGGGCGACGACCGAATCTGCATCACTCCCCATTTATCACTGTTCGTCTGACACACTCAGACCGGAACATATTTCCACTGTCAGCCTGATTTTCCCTGGGCCTCCTCACCCAAGAGAAAAGATGTTGTAGTTGCCCAGCCACTTCTCTCGACGTTGAACGTCGCATCGTGGTCATCCCTAGGTGACCCGCAGAGTCAACAGCGTGCAACGGACTCAACACTGCCGCTCTGCACTTGGCTGGCAACGCTACTTGATCTCTCGTACCTGGAGAGGCTTTTCCGACCTCCATCCTTACAGGTTTACACTGTCTTATTAATATGCCTTCTTGCCTGTTAAAGTGAGTAGCTTTCTCGGGACCAATACGTCCTCCTTTGACCTTACAAATCAACTTGGGGAATTCTGCCTGCTGCATCTCCTCGAGACGAGTGCGGTCCACCCCGGAGAACCGGTGAGGGTCACCTGTACCTCACCTTCTGGGCTGCCTTCGCCCTCCACTCGCTCTCCGGGTTCCATGACGAGGTGATCATTTCCCAGGCCGGCGGACGTCTCCTCGTCGGCCTTATCAGATCCACGTCCTCCTCGTCCTTCGCACTGCCTCGGAATCATAGCACAGACAGGGAACGCCTCCATGGCGATTCCTTTCTCGTCCCCACAGGCGTCGAACACTTCGCCTTTCTTCTCTAGGTGCTCCAAGCACTCCTCGTCCTTCACGAGGTTCGGTAGGACACGTCCTCCACATGCGTCATTTCCCAAAATGACCTGTGCCTCCCTCGTGGGCATCGTCGCACAGACCCCCACTACTAGGGTTTGGCATCCATAAACCGAACTCAGGGTTACCTGGTGTAGGGGCATCTGCACTGGGCCTCCCACAGTGGTCACACTTGCCTCACCTACACAGGTATTCTCGTGACACTCAGGGAAAAGGGTTCTGCTCACCAGGGTAAATTCCGCCCCAGTATCTCTCAGCATCATTACCGGGATGGGGTCTGCGTCCCCCACCCTTACAGTTCCCTCACGCACGAATGGGTTAGCCTCCTTCTTCCTACGTACGGGTCCATCCCGCACTCCTTCGGCTAACTGGTCCTCTACCCGCACAAAAGCAACGTAACCCCGCTGCTTAGGACGTCTGCATTCGCGCGCCATGTGTCCTATTAACCCGCAGTTGAAACAACGGATCCTTCTTCTTCCGCGGACTCCTCTTGCGCCTTCCAAAGACTCGTGCTCAGCATCTCCGGCCGTGACGATAACAAGATCTCTTGAGCTCTCCCTCGGTGACTTCTTCGGCGGTTCCACAGCACTCTTCTGTCCTCTGCTGTCTCCATTGAGGGGTAGGACTTAGGATAACTCGGTCCTGTCCTCCAACCGTCCGACCTTCTATTATTCCTCCCATAACTGGAGAATGCGGGCGGTCGGTGCTGTCCCTCTCGACATGGACGTAAAGCTTCCTCTAGCATGTCTGCTCGATCGGCTGCGGCTCTCGGGTCCTTGATGTCCGCCTCCTTTACTCTCACCCTAATCTCGGGAGAGAGCACGGACATGAACTTTTCCATGACCATTAGCCTCTTGATCTGTTCAGCCGATCTTGCTCCTTCTGACTCCAGCCATTTCAAGAATTTCCTTTCCATGTCCCTCGCCGTCTCCGCATACGATTTTCCTGGCGATCGGGTACATTCTCTAAACCTTTTCCTATAGCACTCCGGCGTCAGCTTGAACGAATGGAGCACGGCCCGTTTTACTGCATCATAGTTGGTACATTCCTGGAGGTCGAGCATGTTGTAAGCTTCACGAGCTTCACCAGTGAGCCTTCCTTGAACTAGCTCCGCCCACTCTGCCCTCGGCCACTTCTTCAACGTAGCGACCCTTTCGAAGTGCTCGAAGAAGCCCTCAGCCTCATTAGGCACGAAGACGGGCAAATCCCTCTCTCTCACTCGGCGGTCTTCCTGCTGTTGTGGTGGGGCAGTTGGAACTAGTCCTAGCTTCGTCCTATCCCTAGCTCTATTCGCGCTCCTTCAGCTGTTTTTCTCTTTCTGCTTCTTCTCGTTGCTGCTGTGCCTCTCGTTCTTCTCGTTGCTGCTGTGCCTCTCGTTCTTCTCGTTGCTGCTGTGCCTCTCGTTCTTCTCTGCGCAGCTGTGCTTCTCTTTCTTCTCTGCGCAGCTGTGCTTCTCTTTCTTCTCGGCGCAGCTGTGCTTCTCTTTCTTCTCGGCGCAGCTGTGCTTCTCTTTCTTCTCTGCGCAGCTGTGCTTCTCTTTCTTCTCGGCGCAGCTGTGCTTCTCTTTCTTCTCGCGCAGCTGTGCTTCTCTTTCTGCTTCCTCGCGCTTCAGCTGTGCTTCTTGTTCGCGCTCTTCCTTGCGCAGTGTGCTTCTATCTGCAGCTTCATTATTTCCAGCTTGACACTGCGCCTGCTGCCACTGGATCCCCGGCTGCTGCCACCGGTACTCAGGTTCTCTCCTCCACTGGCAGGTGTCTGTGGCCGCTCCTCTCCTAAGGCTTCATCACGTGCCTTGAGCTGTGCCATGATCTCAAGTCTTCTTTCTCCCACTTTGGAAGCTCTCAACTTGATCCCAAAGTGGTCGGCGATCGTCTGCAGCTGTGCCTTGGTGCACTCCTCCAGTACTTGTTCGTCTCTCGTGTCGATAAAACTGGCTACTTTATCATCCTCCATCTTGTGACTATGAGTGAAAACTTAGGCCTGATATCTAATACCACAATTACAACCTTGATCTTGCTCGTGATCCTGGCAAGGTCGCCAATGTCGGGGTTTCACGGTTCTCGTTAGTGAAGGGTTAAAGCAAAGGTAGACCGGATCTCCCTTCCAGGTGGTTGCTCCGACAATAACCCTTACTCACCGTCGTTCTGCGGGTCTTCCCTCGATCCTCTAGGCTCCACTGCTCGCCCCGGAGAGTACCCCAGTCGATCTCACAACCGGCCTTAAATTGCAAGATGAGTGGGGGCACAGATCGTTCCCTCAATCTGTGGCCCGCCCCGACACAGAACTCTTACACAGCCTTTAAGGTCGCCAACTGGTGTTTTTAGGTGTCCAGTAACACTGCAGTGGTGAGGTGTAATTGTGGTAATTGTGGTAAGAGCAATTTCAAATAATATGGTATCAGGCAGGTCACTCTGTTTTACTTCATTACACGGTCACAAGATAAATGGAGGGGATGATATCAAACACCAAAGAGTTTTGGTATTTTACTTAAAAGACAACGAGAAATATATGCATCAATGTATCAGGAACAATATATGACAACTGCTCAATCCATAGCAGAATAATCTGGAGCGCACCGATATGGTAACACCGGCAGCGCCACGCGTCACCTGTCAGATGTCAGCTGACCGGGACCCTCGCGATCGTGAGAAAAGACTAGTACTTGTTTTCTAATTCTATCACGATCCCCGTTTATTTAACTTTTCGCAAAACACTGTATTCAACATTCACATGGCATACTTATGATTTCACTGGCCTCACGATCAATATCTTATTCACACTGCACTCACAGTGACTTTTCACCGTACCAAAAGATTACTCTATTCTTAATAATATTTACTGTGAATGCACTCGCTTGATCACTGAACTTTTCTTTATATCTATACTTTCTCTCAAAGAGATATCACTGGCAATCACTTCACGTATATGATATTATTCAGTACACAGGCATGTCATATATAAATCAGTAATCAAATTACAGGCATATATATATATAAATCATGAAGATCAATACACAGGCATTTATATCAATAAATCATGGAGATCAACACACAGGCATTTATATCAATAGATCATAGAGATCAACACACAGGCATTTATATCAATAAATCATGGAGATCAATACACAGGCATTTATATCAATAATTCTAGGCTCATAGCCTAACACCAATATCTGGTTTACTACCAATATATATAATAATAATCACAGGAAATTAATAATAGTCACAGTAAATTCTTTGATGAATCCTGGTGCTTGCACACACCCACACATATATATATATGTAAACTGATACTGTGAGCGCTCTGGGTAGCCTCACCACACACTGTGCTCTCTGTGACTTAGACTCAAGTGAGACTTGCTCACGACATATAAAATATCCTGACAAGAAAATATATAGCTAACTAAAGGGGAAATGGGAGGGTAACTGTAAACACCTACTTCACCTATCCTAGGATGACAGTTGGGTTGTAGCTCCTGGTCCAGGCTCTCGCCTCGTTCACCATCCAGAAACACAAGCCCACGCCTTAGGATGTCGCGTCTCGCCGCTTCTGTACACTGCAGGTCCGTGCTCTTTCCTCTACAGTACGTCGCAGGGTTGAAGTCGGTCTCCTGGCCGTCAACTTTCCTCCCAACTACGGCAGCCAGCCTACGTCTCGGCGGTCGTCGCACGTTTCCCAATTAGTCCTTGTCACTGTACTCCCAGAGGAACTGCCTCTCACCACTACGAAGTCACTGTGAAGTTATCAGCCGTCCCAGACGATACTGCTTAAGCTCCACACGCACAGCACCCGACTTCAGAGCACTTGAAGCTCACTTCACTGTCAATTCCCTCGTCGTCTAGATATATCGCTAGGTATTTGGGAAGACTTCTCGACGTGCTTGCATCCAACTGTTGACTCGTAGGGTTCCACGAAGGTGGGGTTACTGTCAAACTTGACAGGATCGTCGATCACACGTTCAACCTGGTTGACAAGGCGGTCAACCCGGTTCACTCACGGTGGATTGGCCCGGCCACTAAGCTGTCTCTTATACTGGTGAACTGCCAAGGACGTCACACGTCGATGCCCGGCCCACTTCTTGCAACGCACCTGTCCCTGAGCACTTGTTGCTCAATATTCTGTCAATTCCTTATCTGAGCCACATCTGGGTTGCAGGAAGACCTCACAGAGTGCGCGCCAACAACTGGAGACGCTTACATCCACCGGAGTTCGGTAAATCCGTCACTCTGACAGGATGACCGATCGCGCGTCCTGCCTCTCGGACGTGTCGTGAAAGACTGATATCGCCAAGGCGCCACCACGGCTGGACCCCCATGCCTATGTGACGTCACTTTTTCCAAAGTCGGTTTTCATTGGCTCCCAGTGCCACGTCGCTGACGGTGACCAATCTGGCGCCACTGACGTCACACAGTTTTGGCGGGAGAACAGACTCGCCAGCGCCATATTGGCTCCCTAAAGGGCCTATCCCACAGGCCAAAATGTTCTTATTTCACAAATTTCTCGGCTCTTCGAGAATACTACTCTCTCCCACATATGTTCAATTGATGCCTGCAATGTAGAGAACGCTCGGGAATAGTGGACATGACTCTTACAGCAGGCGTGGGAGAATTAGAAGGGGGGGAACACCGTCACAATATATATATAATATATATATATATATATATATATATATATATATATATATATATATATATATATATATATATATATATATATATAATATATATATATTATAGATATATATATATATATATATATTATTATATATATATATATATATATGTACCCACCTCTGGTGCCAATGTTGGGACCCATAGCCCGGAGAAGAAAATAAACGTATTCAGAGGAGACCTTGTTGTCTCACTGAACACTAATATTTTCTTCTCCTACCACCCCATTCTTTTGTATGTACACATATATATTTGCTTTATTGAACTTTTGTTACAAAAAGGAGTTACATATAGGTACAAGATGGTTATCATAAGTTGTCGAGTTCCTCCAGCTCCTCGATGGCGGGCAGGAACCCTGAATGCAGTGCGCATTTCCCCTCTGTATCGCCACGCTGAGGCGCTGGAAAAGAAAGCTGGCAGCTCTAGGGTCCCTTGTTGTTTCAATGAGCCTAGAACCCAGTTCCTTCAAAAAACTGGTAGCACTTTTACCCCATGCGCGAGTGTCTCAGAAGCAATGGGGACAAATTGTAGTGGTGATCCAGTTCTCTATACTTACGGGATTTGGCTGCTTCCCTGTGGTGGCAGCGCCACCTGGTTGTGCAACACTGAGTTCAATGTAAGTGTTAGCCAGGTTGATACGCATGTGTAGTCCCATACCATCTGCTTGCCATTCTTCCAGGGTTCACTGTGATACCATCCGGGCGACCAATAAGAGCATCAGAGTTCGGGGCGTTAGGTAACGAGGCTCTCTCTCAGCTGGCATCCAGCTGTGTGAGGTGATTGATAGGTTAATATCATATATATATATATAATATATATATATATATAGATATAATATATATATATATATATATATACATATATAT
>WNGS01048991.1:0-11034 GCA_020271785.1 Procambarus virginalis | reverse complement strand
TGTGTATATGTATGTATTAACACGATGTCCTGAACGTGGTGAGAATAGCTTGAGCTAATCCCTTTGTGTGTATTTTACATCAATAACTTAGTTTCAATTTCAATTTCAACAGGAGTATATGCATATAATTATAAAAACAGCATCGCGCTCCACCCGCCGACAAGATGAAGGTAGGAGGCAGGTACCAGAAAGAGCTCATTACATTAGAGAGTGTGATAATACTGAAAAGTGTATATTCTTTTCAACTTTGTTACCTTAATTCTCGTCCTAGGTTTTTCAGTTTGGTATCAATGTGTTCGCAATATAATTCTGTGCAGGACTAAAGGCATATAAACTCAAAAACCCGGCTTATCATCCGCAACAGAGAAAGCGAGAGCGTGTTACCCAGGAGTGCACAAGAGCGATAAAATGTATACACTCTTTTCACTTTGGTCACCTCATTTGTCATCCTAGGTCTTTCATTTTGGTATCAATGTGTTCGCAATAGAATTCCCAACGGGAGTGTATGTATAAAATGTCAAAAACAGCAGTGCGCTCCACCCGCTGACGTGATGAAAGCAGGCCACGTTACCCAGAAGAGTGCTATGCAGTGCCTGGCCTTCCATTAGAGAGCCTTTTAATACAGAGAGTGAATACTCTTTTCAACTTTAATTGTCACCTCAATTCTCGTCCTAGGTTTATCAATTTGGTATCAATGTGTTCGCAATAGAATTTTCTACGGGTTTAAATGCAAATAAACTCCAAAAGCGTATAAGCCAAAAGGGAGTGCATATAAACTCCATTAGTGGACATTTAGCAGCTAAAATTTTGACTTCATACTTCGTCATTAGTGGGCAAAAGTGCTAATTAGAAACCTGTCATACGAAGAAAGATTGTCAAAGCTTAAATTACATTCTCTAGAAAGGCGATGAATTAGGAGTGACATATGGTAGAGGTGCACAAAAGGATGAATGGACATAACAAAGGGGACATTAATAGGGTATTAAAAATAACAACACAAGACAGAACTCAAAACAAAGTGTAAAAATTTGAAAAATTTAGATTTAGGAAAGAACTGCATGAGTACATACACTGGGTTTGTACCTTAAGGTTCATGTATGCAATATTACAGAGTTCCAGTTAACTCCCATGCATGCAATTAATTTGTTGTGTTTATGTACTATATGTTTTTTATGTTAAAATGTTTTTGTTGATTTGTTTCTATATTTTCATAAGTAAAGTATGCTTACCGTCTTATTCCAAGTTTTATGGTAACTTTACAAGATTTAAAACAAAGTTCAAAATTATTTTCTGGTTTTCATACAGGAATTATACGTTAATAATATAACATCATAATACCGTAATGATGTCGTGTAAATAACGTTATATTGACGTCATATAAATGTTATATTTGTGTTATAAGAACGTAAATTGGATAGGTTTACATAGAGTAAACAAAAAAACAAAATGTTGACTGAAAATTATATATTCTTAAATATAAAGCATGAAAACATTACAATTCCATAGCATTCACTATTATTTTAAAATTTTTACATAAATCTTTGAAACCTGTGTCTCAAGAATATATGTTTTTAGTTATATCTAATGGTTTTAAGGACGTCAGATATATGTATTTATCTTAAAAGTTACAAAATTACCTTTGTGGCACCACTTAAAAACGTTCACAAACGTTCTGTGTTTGCTGGGTCCCTCCTCCACAGCATTCACAGAACTAGAATTAGTGAGAATGAGATTAGTTGGGTCCCCAGAACAATCATCCCCTCCCTCACTGGAAATGGAAACATTGGTTAGTGCAATGGGCCCGGGGCCCTGGAACTTCTTCAGCCGATTCACGTGTACGAGCATTACCTGTTTACGCTTATCAGAGTGTCTCACTTTGTATGTGAGGTCCCCAGTCTTCTCTGTCACAATGTAGGGGCCCTCGTACTTGTGGGACATAGTGCTCCCCAGTCGAGGCTTTAGTACCAGGACAGGGTCACCGGGCTGAAATGCCCGCAACTTAGCCTTGGCATCGTTCCGTTCTTTCATATTTTCTTGGACCTTCCCAAGATACTTTAGTGCAGCAGCCTTGCAGTCCTTGAGTCTCTGGTGGTGTTGCGCAAAGAAAGCTGAACCTTCGGTTAACGTTACGTTCCCTAACAGATTCTCCTGTAACATTTGCAAGGGTCCACGAACTTTATGGCCAAAGACTAACTCAAAAGGAGAGCAACCCAGTGAACTTTGCAACCCCTCCCTAGCAGCAAACAAAACATACGGCAAGTTCTCGTCCCAGAAGGTATGGGAACTCTCGCACGATGTCTTCAACATCTGCTTCAGAGTTAGATGGAACCTTTCAATGACCCCCTGACTCTGTGGATGGTATGGGCTGGAAACCTTATGAGTTATTCCATGGTCCTTACAAAATTGTGCAAAAATATCAGACTTAAAGTTAGTACCATTGTCAGTCTGCACAACCCGAGGCAGTCCAAAAGTGGAAAAAAATTGCAACATACGAGCAACAACAGTCTTTGCTCGGATGTTCCTTACAGCAAAAGCCTCTGGGTAACGAGTCGTGATACACATCATCGTAATTAGATAAATATTACCAGACTTAGTTCTAGGTAATGGACCAACACAGTCCATTACCACATGAGAAAATGGTTCCTCCGGCACGACAATAGGCTTAAGAGGAGCTTTAGGTGGAGTCTGGTTTGGTTTCCCAACAAGTTGACATGCAATACATGCATTACAAAATTTTGCCACATCGCTTTTCAGCTTGGGCCAGAAAAAGTACTTGCAGATTTTGTGATACGTAATATTAATGCCTTGATGTCCCCCCATAGGATCATCATGGGCAGCTGACAAAACTCTTTCTCTATAGCAGGTCGGCAACATAACCTGGTGGACTACCTCCCACTCATTTGACAAGGGAGCACTCTGAGGTCTCCATTTTCTCATCAAAATCCGATCATTGTAGTAGTACCCAGTTGCTGCGTCTACAATTTCCTCCCTAGAGACGGCTGTCTCGTGACAATCTGCAAGACTGGGGTCAGCTTTTGTAACTCACTCAAGGAGGCATCCAGGCCTTGGTCAGATGCCATTGGCCGAGGCTCAACAGTGTTCTCCTCCACCTCCCCACTACTCTCGGTAGGCGGGGGTGGCAGGCTCTCCACAATGTCCTCGGCCCCGTCATCGAGTCGGGCCATGAATGTGTCCGCAAGGTCCACTGGGCTTTCACCACTCGGAAGGTCCCTCGTGTCCTTGGGATTTACCACCTTGGCAAGCACAGGGCTGCCCTTACATTTAAGTCCCATAGACCTAGTCACCACGCACGCAGGGTACACAACATTATCCTCTGCGGTGGGTGAATCCAGGCAAACCTTTGGGGTAGGCAACATAACAGGCAGTCTGGAGTCCCCTACCTTATCCCCGGCTAAATCATTACCCAATATTACATCAACATTAGGGAAAGGTAGGTACGAAGTGACTCCGACTGTACAAATACCCTTGTGGAAATCAGATTCCAGGGTAACCTTACGGAGGGGTACTGCTCGAGTATCACTAGTGACACCCTCGACCAGTACCACCTCTCCAGTGTCGAGAGTATTGGCACCTTGCAAAGCACTCTCTAAAATTAAAGTCTGGATGGCACCGGTGTCTCGGAAGATCACCACGTCCCTCCAGGAAGAACCCTCAGACAAAAGTAGTCTCCCTTTCGATAAGAATGGGGTAAGCAGGTCCAACCACTGTGGGTTGGAAGTCTTACTCCCTAACCCTTCAGAAGGCCTCAAGCCCTGTGTCACAACGAGAGCATTGGGTCTTTTTTCCGGGTACAGTTGCCAACAACGGCTAATATTGTGGGTTGAACTTTTACAATGACCACAGAAACGTCGGGGAGAAGAGACATTACTAACCGAATTACCCTTCGGTTCACTCTTTAGTGTCGTGGGGCTAAACAATTTAACAGGGTTAGTTATGTCTGAAACAGAAGGTGCATTAGGTGAAGGTTTAGAATGAGCTGGTCTGGACTGGCTGTGGGTATAAGTTTTGTTACTCTGTGGGGTAAAATTATTTTTATTGGGCCTTTTGCCCGCCAACTGGTAGTTTTCTGCCATCTTGGCCAAGTCCCCTATTTTAGAATTTAACTCTACCCTTCCTCTAAGGTATTGCGAAATATATTCTGGCATACTATCTATAAAGTGTTCTACTAAGACTACATTTCTGAGTGCCTGGTATGTTTCGGCTTTAGCCGAGCGAATCCATTTATCAAACAATCTAATTTGCTCATTGGCAAATTCAGTGAACGGTTGGTTGTGAGTGGGCCTAAGGTTGCGATAAGTTTGGCGGTGAGCTTCAGGAGTAATTTCGTACGCCCTCAAAATTCTTTCCCTGACTTCATCATATACAAAACACTCGTCGTCAGGCATATTAATAAAAATATTTGTGCTTTACCCCTAAGCCGCCCCTGCAAGATTTTCACCCACTCTTCCCTTGGCCAGTTCATGGACATGGCTAGTCTCTGAAAATGGTTAAAAAATCTTTCAGGGTCTGACTCTGAAAATTCAGGCAAGTTGTGTTTTTTATCAGAATGTCTGGAGTTCGAGTCCCCAGTGGGTGGTGGTACCATTCTTGCCGCCTCATTTTTGAGCCTTTGCTCTTCCACTTTAGCATTTTGTTCTGCTACTCTGGCCTCTTGCTCTGCCAGTCTTAACTTGGCTAGTGTTAATTCTAATTCTATATTTCTACTAGCTGCACTTTCCCCTGAATTGGGCTCGCATAAAATTGTATCACTTGGCACTAGTTCCTGGTCTATACAATGCCGTAAAATTTCATTCATCAAAGTCCACTTTCTATCTGCGTCATTTAATTCTAGGCCAAATTCCTTGCCTAACAATATTAAATTTGCTTTGTTGAGCTTCTTTATCTCTATCACTGAAGGGTTCATTGCCAGTCTCTGCATTTCAGATGACATGACTAAAAATTTTAGCTCCTAGCCACAGAAAAAATTAAAAATTAAAAAATTGGAAAAAACAAAAATTTGCACGGCCCCTAACACAAGGCCACACTAACCTTAATCGTGAAGAGATCCAGCTGGGTGTCCAGTCAGTGCAAAGAATGTTCTACGCCAGATGAGCTGGACCCTAGGCTAGCCCACAACCGTTCTGCGGAAACAAGAATTTTTAGTTTTGGCACTCAAAAATCTAATTTTTTACAATAATAACGTTCCTCCCGGACAGGCCAACCACTTGTTATGACCAATAGTGGGCTTGCTATGGGGACTGGTACTATTAAGGGGTAAGGGTAAGTAGAATACAGAGGTATCAAAAAATGGGAGAACTAAAAGGCCCGGCCCCCAAAGTAAAATATCCACAATAATAAATGCTTGCTACTAAACCCGGTTAGTCTAGGAATAGATTATTGTACTCCCACACAGGAAAAAAGGGATACTCTGTTCAAACTTACTTATTTATTAACCCCTTAACACCCCCCATACACAATCACACCAATAACAATTTAATACTAACTTTACCACACAATCTTACGTTAAAAGCCTTGGTCCACATAAGCAGGATACAAGGTTTACACTGGAAACAAGCTAGGGTAAAGCTCTACTATAACACACTGGAGTCAGCTTAGGGTAGGGGACCACGTGGTTACACTGGGACCCCCGTTAGCATAGCAGGTAATATAAAAACTTAAATAACACTCACTACACCCCAGGTATACTACTCTACACATATAACGATAGGTATGCCAGACATATACAAAAATGAGTAATGGAGTACTTAACCAACTAAGTCACAGAAATAAAGAATTAAGAGGAAGGAGGAGAGCACGTCCGAACAGCACAGGCAGTCAGCAGAGAAGACCGCCTTCCTCCAGCATACGTGTGGTGCCGGGAAGAGCCCAATTGATCATACAGCTATACACATGAAAACATCTTCCCCTTATGCCTCATTTTGCTACTTTCCTCATTCTACGGGTAGTTAAACTTATAACAATGTTACTTAATCCACAACAAGTTTAAGAGTCTAAATGCTTTGTGAGCAACACGAATAGTCGTACTTCTGGCAGGGATGATTACAATCAGCTTCAGCTCTCTATGCGTGCCCTGCCATATTGTCGTTAATAAGCTCAATTTTGACCTCTGGTTTCCATCTAAAGAACCCAGAGTCGTAACAGGCTGCACAATGAAACTGCTATAGACAATTTTATAACTGCTGCTGATAATGTCAACTGGGAATCCGAGTTAGGTAACATAGGGGACATCAACCTAGCAGTGCAATCTTTTCTTCAAAAGACTCTTAACCTTTATAACACCCACTGTCCTAGGCTTTCAAAACAAGTCACAACCAAAAGGCTTAACAATCCTTGGCTTACAAAGGGAATACTTAAATCCATTAAAAAAAACATGACCTTGAGAAGAAGTATAGGTTAGGAACCGTCTCCAAAGAATTTTCAAAGAATTACTCGTTATTGCTATCTAAAATAATTAGACGAGCCAAAACTAAATTCTACGAAGATAGATTTACCCAAATAAAGAGCAACATTAAAAAAACTTGGAGCACAATCTCACAAATATTGGGATCAAAGAAGATTTTTAATAACAAACCAACACTCCTGTCTAGTAACGATGGTCAGCTTTCAGCCTCTGATTCTGCTATTGAGTTTAATAGGTTCTTCTCTTCCATTGGGTCATCCCTTGCAAATGATATTCCAACTTCCAGTACTGATGTTAAGGACTATCTTACAGGTAACTATCCACAGTCTCTGTACCTAAAGCCTGCTAATTCTACTGACGTCAATGAGATAATCCTTTCCCTTAAAACCAAGTCTAGTGCCCTTGATGAGATACCAACTTTAATTTACAAAAAAGCCTCCAGATCTTTAGCCCCTGCTATTGCATTGCTCTTCAACAAGTCACTTGAACTCCAAACCTTTCCAGATATTCTAAAGAAAGCGAGAGTAACCCCTGTCCACAAATGTGGTGATCTCTCAGATGTTAACAACTACAGATCTATATCAATCCTGCCTAACTTGTCAAAAATGTTTGAAAAACTAATCTACAAGCAGCTTTACTCTTATCTAGCCAAACACAATATACTTAGCTCTTATCAATATGGCTTCAGACCCAAAAAAAGCACTAGTGATGCACTTATTAGTATGATTAACTTGATTCATGCAGCTCTTGATAAAAATGAGTTCCCTGTTGGGTTATTTGTGGACCTGTGTAAGGCTTTTGACACTGTCAACCACCAAAACCTTCTTCTTAAATTACATCATTATGGAGTCAGAGGACACTCCCTGCAATACCTCAAATCTTACCTTACTGACAGGCTCCAGTACGTTTCTGTGAATAATTCAATTTCTCCCACCCTACCCATCAACATCGGTGTTCCTCAGGGCAGCATACTTGGCCCTCTCCTCTTTTTCATCTACATTAATGACCTTCCAAATGCCTCCCAACACCTCAAACCAATTCTTTTTGCTGACGACACAACCTTCATTTACTCCAGTCCTGACCCCCTTGCTCTAAATGCCACAGTAAATACTGAGCTAAATAAAGTCCATCTTTGGCTAACTGCCAACAAACTCACCCTTAACATTGACAAAACTTTCTATATTCTGTTTGGCAATAAATCCTCTAATCAAATAAATCTCAAAATTAACAATACCCAAATTTGTAACAAATTAGATGGTAAGTTCCTTGGCGTTCTCATTGACCACAAGCTGAACTTCCAGGGACACATTCTAAATATATCAAAAAAAGTTTCAAAAACTGTTGGCATTCTCTCTAAGATCAGATATTATGTACCCCGACCTGTCCTGGTGACTCTCTATTACTCCCTCATCTATCCATATCTCAACTATGGTATTTGTGCTTGGGGTTCTACTACCCAAAATCATTTACGTCCTCTAATTACTCAACACAAAGCTGCTATTAGGACAATATCCAACTCTGGCCCCAGACATCACTCGGTACCCCTACTCAAATCTCTGAATATGTTAGATATTAAGTCACTGCACATTCTCTCATGTGTATCATACATATATAAAACGCTGAACTGTAATGACAATCCTGAACTCAAAAGCCTTATTGCTGGTTGTAACAGATGTGACGGTGTTCCCCCCCTTCTAATTCTCCCACGCCTGCTGTAAGAGTCATGTCCACTATTCCAGAGCGTTCTCTACATTGCAGGCATCAATTGAACATATGTGGGAGAGATCAGCATTCTCGATGAGCCGAGAAATTTGCGAAAATGTAGTATTTTGGCCTGTGGGATAGGCCCTTTAGGGAGCCAATATGGCGCTGGCGAGTCTGTTCTCCCGCCAAAACTGTGTGACGTCAGTGGCGCCAGATTGGTCACCGTCAGCGACGTAGCACTGGGAGCCAATGAAAACCAACTTTGGGAAAAGTGACGTCACATAGGCATGGGGGGTCCGGCCGTGTTGGCGCCGTGGCGATATCAGTCTTTCACGACACGTCCGAGAGGTAGGACGCGCGATCGGTCATCCTGTCAGAGTGACGGATTTACCGAACTCCGGTGGATGTAAGCGTCTCCAGTTGTTGGCGCGCACTCTGTGAGGTCTTCCTGCAACCCAGATGTGGCTCAGCTAAGGAATTGACAGAATATTGAGCAACAAGTGCTCAGGGACAGGTGTGTTGCAAGAAGTGGGCCGGGCATCGACGTGTGTCGTCATTGGCAGTTCACCAGTATAAGAGACAGCTTAGTGGCCGGGCCAACCCACCGTGAGTGAACCGGGTTGACTGCCCTGTCAACCAGGTTGAACGTGTGATCGACGATCCTGTCAAGTTTGACAGTAACCCCACCTTCGTGGAACCCTACGAGTCAACAGTTGGATGCAAGCACGTCGAGAAGTCTTCCCAAATACCTAGCGATATATCTAGACGACGAGGGAATTGACAGTGAAGTGAGCTTCAAGTGCTCTGAAGTCGGGTGCTGTGCGTGTGGAGCTTAAGCAGTATCGTCTGGGACGGCTGATAACTTCACAGTGACTTCGTAGTGGTGAGAGGCAGTTCCTCTGGGAGTACAGTGACAAGGACTAATTGGGAAACGTGCGACGACCGCCGAGACGTAGGCTGGCTGCCGTAGTTGGGAGGAAAGTTGACGGCCAGGAGACCGACTTCAACCCGGCGACGTACTGTAGGGGAAGCACGGACCTGCTGTGTACAGAAGCGGCGAGACGCGACATCCTAAGGCGTGGGCTTGTGTTTCTGGATGGTGAACGAGGCGAGAGCCTGGACCAGGAGCTACAACCCAACTGTCATCCTAGGATAGGTGAAGTAGGTGTTTACAGTTACCCTCCCATTTCCCCTTTAGTTAGCTATATATTTTCTTGTCAGGATATTTTATATGTCGTGAGCAAGTCTCACTTGAGTCTAAGTCACAGAGAGCACTGTGTGTGGTGAGGCTACCCAGAGCGCTCACAGGATCAGTTTACATATATATCTATGTGTGGGTGTGTGCAAGCCCCAGGATTCATCAAAGAATTTGCTGTGACTATTATTAATTTCCTGTGATTATTATTATTATATATATTGGTAGTAAACCGGATATTGGTGTTAGGCTATGAGCCTAGAATTTATTGATATAAATGCCTGTGTATTGATCTCCAAGATTTATTGATATAAATGCCTGTGTATTGATCTCCATGATTTATTGATATAAATGCCTGTGTGTTGATCTCTATGATCTATTGATATAAATGCCTGTGTATTGATCTCCATGATTTATTGATATAAATGCCTGTGTATTGATCTTCATGATTTATATATATATATGCCTGTAATTTGATTACTGATTTATATATGACAAGCCTGTGTACTGAATAATATCATATACGTGAAGTGATTGCCAGTGATATCTCTTTGAGAGAAAGTATAGATATAAAGAAAAGTTCAGTGATCAAGCATTCACAGTAAATATTATTAAGAATAGAGTAATCTTTTGGTACGGTGGAAAGTCACTGTGAGAGTATTGTGAATAAGATGTTGATCGTGAGGCCAGTGAAATCATAAGTAAGCCATGTGAATGTTGAATACAGTGTTTTGGAAAAAGTTAAATAAACGGGGATCGTGATAGAATTAGAAAACAAGTACTAATCTTTTCTCACGGTCGCGAGGGCCCCGGTCAGCTGAGATCTGACAGGTGACGCGTGGCGCTGTCGGGTGTTGCCATATCGGTGCGCTCCAGAATATTATGCTATGAATGGAGCAATTGTCATATATTATTCCTGATACATTGATGCATATATATTTCTCGTTGTCTTTTAAGTAAAATACCAAAACTCTTTGGTGTTTGATATCATCCCCTCCATTTATCTTGTGACCGTGTAATGAAGTAAAGCAGAGTGACCTGCCTGATACCATATTACTGGAATTTGCTCTTGCCACAATTACACCTGACCACTGCAGTGTTACTGGACACCTGAAAACCAGTTGGCGACCTTAAAGGCTGTGTAAGAGTTCGGTGTCGGGGCGGGCCACAGATTGAGGGAACGATCTGTGCCCCCACTCATCTTGCAATTTAAAGGCCGGTTGTGAGACCGACTGGGGTACTCTCCGAGGCGAGCAGTGGAGCCTAGAGGATCGAGGGAAGACCCGCCGAACGACGGTGAGTGAGGGTTATTGTCGGAGCAACCACCTGGAAAGGAGATCCAGTCTACCTTTGCTTTAACCCTTCTCTAACGAGAACCGTGAAACCCCGACATTGGCGACCTTGCCAGGATCACGAGCAAGATCAAGGTGGTAATTGCGGTATTAAATATCAGGCCCAAGTTTTCACTCATTGTCACAAGATGGAGGGTGATAAAGTAGCCAGGTTTATAGACACGAGAGACGAGCAAGTACTGGAGGAGTGCACCAAGGCACAGCTGCAGACGATTGCCGACCACTTTGGGATCAAGTTGAGAGCTTCCAAAGTGGGAGAAAGAAGACTTGAGATCATGGCACAGCTCAAGGCACGTGATGAAGCCTTCGGAGAGGAGCGGCCACAGACACCTGCAGTGGAGGAGAGAACCGAGTATCGGTGG
>WNGS01048964.1:0-10673 GCA_020271785.1 Procambarus virginalis | reverse complement strand
AGTCTCCAGAGGTCAGTCACCAGAGGTCAGTCACCAGAGGTCAGTCACCAGAGGTCAGTCTCAAGAGGTCAGTCTCCCGAGGTCAGTCACCAGAGGTCAGTCACCAGAGGTCAGTCACCAGAGGTCAGTCACCAGAGGTCAGTCACCAGAGGTCAGTCACCAGAGGTTTGTCACCAGACGTCAGTCACCAGAGGTCAGTCACCAGAGGTCAGTCACCAGAGGTCAGTCACCAGAGGTCAGTCACCAGAGATCAGTCTCCAAAGGTCAGTCACCAGAGGTCAGTCACCAGAGGTCAGTCACCAGAGGTCAATCACCAGAGGTCAGTCACCAGAGGTCAGTCACCAGAGGTCAGTCTCCAGAGGTTAGTCTCCAGAGGTCAGTCTCCAGAGGTCAGTCACCAGAGGTCAGTCTCCAGAGGTCAGTCTCCAGAGATCAGTCTCCAGAGGTCAGTCACTAGAGGTCAGTCACCAGAGGTCAGTCACCAGAGGTCAGTCTCCAGAGGTCAGTCTTCAGAGGTCAGTCTCCAGAGGTCAGTCTCCAGAGGTCAGTCACCAGAGGTCAGTCTCCAGAGGTCAGTCTCCAGAGATCAGTCTCCAGAGGTCAGTCACTAGAGGTCAGTCACCAGAGGTCAGTCACCAGAGGTCAGTCTCCAGAGGTCAGTCTTCAGAGGTCAGTCTCCAGAGGTCAGTCTCCAGAGGTCAGTCACCAGAGGTCAGTCTAGAGAGGTGAGTCACCAGAGGTGAGTCACCAGAGGTCAGTCACCAGAGGTCAGTCACCAGAGGTCAGTCTCCAGAGGTCAGTCACCAGAGGTCAGTCACCAGAGGTCAGTCTCAGAGGTCAGTCTCCACAGGTCAGTCACCAGAGGTCAGTCACCAGAGGTCAGTCTCCAGAGGTCAGTCTCCAGAGGTCAGTCTCCAGAGGTCAATCACCAGAGATCAGTCTCCAAAGGTCAGTCACCAGAGGTCAGTCACCAGAGGTCAGTCACCAGAGGTCAGTCACCAGAGGTCAGTCTCCACAGGTCAGTCACCAGAGGTCAGTCTCCAGAGGTCAGTCTCCAGAGGTCAGTCACCAGAGGTCAGTCACCAGAGGTCAGTCACCAGAGGTCAGTCACCAGAGGTCAGTCACCAGAGGTC
This sequence comes from Procambarus virginalis, assembly GCA_020271785.1. Lineage (NCBI taxonomy): Eukaryota > Metazoa > Arthropoda > Malacostraca > Decapoda > Cambaridae > Procambarus > Procambarus virginalis. The sequence goes on along the minus strand of WNGS01048964.1, from coordinate 9,540 downwards.
AGTCACCAGAGGTCAGTCACCAGAGGTCAGTCACCAGAGGTCAGTCACCAGAGGTCAGTCACCAGAGGTCAGTCACCAGAGGTCAGTCACCAGAGGTCAGTCACCAGAGGTCAGTCTCCAGAGGTCAGTCTCCAGAGGTCAGTCACCAGAGGTCAGTCACCAGAGGTCAGTCACCAGAGGTCAGTCACCAGAGGTCAGTCAAGGTCAGTCACCAGAGGTCAGTCACCAGAGGTCAGTCTCAAGAGGTCAGTCTCCCGAGGTCAGTCACCAGAGGTCAGTCACCAGAGGTCAGTCACCAGAGGTCAGTCACCAGAGGTCAGTCACCAGAGGTCAGTCACCAGAGGTTTGTCACCAGAGGTCAGTCACCAGAGGTCAGTCACCAGAGGTCAGTCACCAGAGGTCAGTCACCAGAGGTCAGTCACCAGAGGTCAGTCTCCAAAGGTCAGTCACCAGAGGTCAGTCACCAGAGGTCAGTCACCAGAGGTCAGTCACCAGAGGTCAGTCACCAGAGGTCAGTCACCAGAGGTCAGTCTCCAGAGGTCAGTCTCCAGAGGTCAGTCTCCAGAGGTCAGTCACCAGAGGTCAGTCTCCAGAGGTCAGTCTCCAGAGGTCAGTCTCCAGAGGTCAGTCACCAGAGGTCAGTCACCAGAGGTCAGTCACCAGAGGTCAGTCTCCAGAGGTCAGTCTTCAGAGGTCAGTCTCCAGAGGTCAGTCTCCAGAGGTCAGTCACCAGAGGTCAGTCTCCAGAGGTCAGTCTCCAGAGGTCAGTCTCCAGAGGTCAGTCACCAGAGGTCAGTCACCAGAGGTCAGTCACCAGAGGTCAGTCTCCAGAGGTCAGTCTCAGAGGTCAGTCTCCAGAGGTCAGTCTCCAGAGGTCAGTCACCAGAGGTCAGTCTAGAGAGGTCAGTCACCAGAGGTCAGTCACCAGAGGTCAGTCACCAGAGGTCAGTCACCAGAGGTCAGTCTCCAGAGGTCAGTCACCAGAGGTCAGTCACCAGAGGTCAGTCTCAAGAGGTCAGTCTCCAGAGGTCAGTCACCAGAGGTCAGTCACCAGAGGTCAGTCTCCAGAGGTCAGTCTCCAGAGGTCAGTCTCCAGAGGTCAGTCACCAGAGGTCAGTCTCCAGAGGTCAGTCACCAGAGGTCAGTCACCAGAGGTCAGTCACCAGAGGTCAGTCACCAGAGGTCAGTCTCCAGAGGTCAGTCACCAGAGGTCAGTCTCCAGAGGTCAGTCTCCAGAGGTCAGTCACCAGAGGTCAGTCACCAGAGGTCAGTCACCAGAGGTCAGTCACCAGAGGTCAGTCACCAGAGGTCAGTCACCAGAGGTCAGTCACCAGAGGTCAGTCACCAGAGGTCAGTCACCAGAGGTCAGTCACCAGAGGTCAGTCACCAGAGGTCAGTCTCCAGAGGTCAGTCACCAGAGGTCAGTCACCAGAGGTCAGTCTCCAGAGGTCAGTCACCAGAGGTCAGTCACCAGAGGTCAGTCACCAGAGGTCAGTCACCAGAGGTCAGTCACCAGAGGTCAGTCTCCAGAGGTCAGTCACCAGAGGTCAGTCTCCAGAGGTCAGTCACCAGAGGTCAGTCACCAGAGGTCAGTCACCAGAGGTCAGTCACCAGAGGTCAGTCACCAGAGGTCAGTCACCAGAGGTCAGTCACCAGAGGTCAGTCACCAGAGGTCAGTCACCAGAGGTCAGTCTCCAGAGGTCAGTCACCAGAGGTCAGTCACCAGAGGTCAGTCACCAGAGGTCAGTCACCAGAGGTCAGTCACCAGAGGTCAGTCACCAGAGGTCAGTCACCAGAGGTCAGTCACCAGAGGTCAGTCACCAGAGGTCAGTCACCAGAGGTCAGTCTCCAGAGGTCAGTCACCAGAGGTCAGTCACCAGAGGTCAGTCACCAGAGGTCAGTCACCAGAGGTCAGTCTCCAGAGGTCAGTCACCAGAGGTCAGTCACCAGAGGTCAGTCTCCAGAGGTCAGTCTCCAGAGGTCAGTCACCAGAGGTCAGTCACCAGAGGTCAGTCTCCAGAGGTCAGTCTCCAGAGGTCAGTCACCAGAGGTCAGTCACCAGAGGTCAGTCACCAGAGGTCAGTCACCAGAGGTCAGTCACCAGAGGTCAGTCACCAGAGGTCAGTCACCAGAGGTCAGTCACCAGAGGTCAGTCACCAGAGGTCAGTCACCAGAGGTCAGTCACCAGAGGTCAGTCACCAGAGGTCAGTCACCAGAGGTCAGTCACCAGAGGTCAGTCACCAGAGGTCAGTCACCAGAGGTCAGTCACCAGAGGTCAGTCACCAGAGGTCAGTCACCAGAGGTCAGTCACCAGAGGTCAGTCACCAGAGGTCAGTCACCAGAGGTCAGTCACCAGAGGTCAGTCACCAGAGGTCAGTCTCCAGAGGTCAGTCACCAGAGGTCAGTCTCCAGAGGTCAGTCACCAGAGGTCAGTCTCCAGAGGTCAGTCACCAGAGGTCAGTCACCAGAGGTCAGTCTCCAGAGGTCAGTCACCAGAGGTCAGTCACCAGAGGTCAGTCACCAGAGGTCAGTCACCAGAGGTCAGTCACCAGAGGTCAGTCACCAGAGGTCAGTCACCAGAGGTCAGTCACCAGAGGTCAGTCACCAGAGGTCAGTCACCAGAGGTCAGTCACCAGAGGTCAGTCACCAGAGGTCAGTCACCAGAGGTCAGTCACCAGAGGTCAGTCACCAGAGGTCAGTCACCAGAGGTCAGTCTCCAGAGGTCAGTCTCCAGAGGTCAGTCACCAGAGGTCAGTCACCAGAGGTCAGTCACCAGAGGTCAGTCACCAGAGGTCAGTCACCAGAGGTCAGTCACCAGAGGTCAGTCTCCAGAGGTCAGTCTCCAGAGGTCAGTCACCAGAGGTCAGTCACCAGAGGTCAGTCACCAGAGGTCAGTCACCAGAGGTCAGTCACCAGAGGTCAGTCACCAGAGGTCAGTCACCAGAGGTCAGTCACCAGAGGTCAGTCACCAGAGGTCAGTCACCAGAGGTCAGTCACCAGAGGTCAGTCACCAGAGGTCAGTCACCAGAGGTCAGTCACCAGAGGTCAGTCTCCAGAGGTCAGTCACCAGAGGTCAGTCACCAGAGGTCAGTCACCAGAGGTCAGTCACCAGAGGTCAGTCACCAGAGGTCAGTCACCAGAGGTCAGTCACCAGAGGTCAGTCTCCAGAGGTCAGTCACCAGAGGTCAGTCACCAGAGGTCAGTCACCAGAGGTCAGTCTCCAGAGGTCAGTCACCAGAGGTCAGTCACCAGAGGTCAGTCACCAGAGGTCAGTCACCAGAGGTCAGTCACCAGAGGTCAGTCACCAGAGGTCAGTCACCAGAGGTCAGTCTCCAGAGGTCAGTCACCAGAGGTCAGTCTCCAGAGGTCAGTCACCAGAGGTCAGTCACCAGAGGTCAGTCTCAGAGGTCAGTCTCCAGAGGTCAGTCACCAGAGGTCAGTCACCAGAGGTCAGTCTCCAGAGGTCAGTCTCCAGAGGTCAGTCTCCAGAGGTCAGTCACCAGAGGTCAGTCTCCAGAGGTCAGTCACCAGAGGTCAGTCACCAGAGGTCAGTCTCCAGAGGTCAGTCACCAGAGGTCAGTCACCAGAGGTCAGTCACCAGAGGTCAGTCACCAGAGGTCAGTCACCAGAGGTCAGTCACCAGAGGTCAGTCACCAGAGGTCAGTCACCAGAGGTCAGTCACCAGAGGTCAGTCACCAGAGGTCAGTCACCAGAGGTCAGTCACCAGAGGTCAGTCTCCAGAGGTCAGTCACCAGAGGTCAGTCACCAGAGGTCAGTCACCAGAGGTCAGTCTCCAGAGGTCAGTCACCAGAGGTCAGTCACCAGAGGTCAGTCACCAGAGGTCAGTCACCAGAGGTCAGTCACCAGAGGTCAGTCACCAGAGGTCAGTCACCAGAGGTCAGTCACCAGAGGTCAGTCACCAGAGGTCAGTCACCAGAGGTCAGTCACCAGAGGTCAGTCACCAGAGGTCAGTCACCAGAGGTCAGTCACCAGAGGTCAGTCACCAGAGGTCAGTCACCAGAGGTCAGTCTCCAGAGGTCAGTCTCCACAGGTCAGTCACCAGAGGTCAGTCACCAGAGGTCAGTCTCCAGAGGTCAGTCTCCAGAGGTCAGTCACCAGAGGTCAGTCTCCAGAGGTCAGTCACCAGAGGTCAGTCACCAGAGGTCAGTCACCAGAGGTCAGTCACCAGAGGTCAGTCTCCAGAGGTCAGTCACCAGAGGTCAGTCACCAGAGGTCAGTCTCCAGAGGTCAGTCACCAGAGGTCAGTCTCCAGAGGTCAGTCTCCAGAGGTCAGTCTCCAGAGGTCAGTCACCAGAGGTCAGTCACCAGAGGTCAGTCACCAGAGGTCAGTCACCAGAGGTCAGTCTCCAGAGGTCAGTCACCAGAGGTCAGTCCAGAGAGGTCAGTCACCAGAGGTCAGTCACCAGAGGTCAGTCACCAGAGGTCAGTCACCAGAGGTCAGTCACCAGAGGTCAGTCTCCAGAGGTCAGTCACCAGAGGTCAGTCTCCAGAGGTCAGTCACCAGAGGTCAGTCACCAGAGGTCAGTCTCAGAGGTCAGTCACCAGAGGTCAGTCACCAGAGGTCAGTCACCAGAGGTCAGTCTCCAGAGGTCAGTCTCCAGAGGTCAGTCTCCAGAGGTCAGTCACCAGATCAGTCTCCAGAGGTCAGTCACCAGAGGTCAGTCACCAGAGGTCAGTCACCAGAGGTCAGTCACCAGAGGTCAGTCTCCAGAGGTCAGTCTCCAGAGGTCAGTCACCAGAGGTCAGTCACCAGAGGTCAGTCACCAGAGGTCAGTCACCAGAGGTCAGTCACCAGAGGTCAGTCACCAGAGGTCAGTCACCAGAGGTCAGTCACCAGAGGTCAGTCACCAGAGGTCAGTCACCAGAGGTCAGTCACCAGAGGTCAGTCACCAGAGGTCAGTCACCAGAGGTCAGTCACCAGAGGTCAGTCTCAGAGGTCAGTCTCCAGAGGTCAGTCACCAGAGGTCAGTCACCAGAGGTCAGTCACCAGAGGTCAGTCTCAAGAGGTCAGTCTCCAGGTCAGTCACCAGAGGTCAGTCACCAGAGGTCAGTCTCCAGAGGTCAGTCTCCAGAGGTCAGTCACCAGAGGTCAGTCTCCAGAGGTCAGTCACCAGAGGTCAGTCACCAGAGGTCAGTCACCAGAGGTCAGTCACCAGAGGTCAGTCTCCAGAGGTCAGTCACCAGAGGTCAGTCACCAGAGGTCAGTCTCCAGAGGTCAGTCACCAGAGGTCAGTCTCCAGAGGTCAGTCTCCAGAGGTCAGTCTCCAGAGGTCAGTCACCAGAGGTCAGTCACCAGAGGTCAGTCACCAGAGGTCAGTCACCAGAGGTCAGTCTCCAGAGGTCAGTCACCAGAGGTCAGTCACCAGAGGTCAGTCACCAGAGGTCAGTCTCCAGAGGTCAGTCACCAGAGGTCAGTCACCAGAGGTCAGTCTCCACAGGTCAGTCACCAGAGGTCAGTCTCCAGAGGTCACTCTCAAGAGGTCAGTCTCCAGAGGTCAGTCACCAGAGGTCACTCTCAAGAGGTCAGTCTCCAGAGGTCAGTCACCAGAGGTCAGTCACCAGAGGTCAGTCTCCAGAGGTCACTCTCAAGAGGTCAGTCTCCAGAGGTCAGTCTCCAGAGGTCACTCTCAAGAGGTCAGTCTCCAGAGGTCAGTCTCCGGAGATCAGTCTCAAGAGGTCAGTCTCCAGAGGTCAGTCATCAGAGGTCAGTCACCAGAGGTCAGTCACCAGAGGTCAGTCACCAGAGGTCAGTCACCAGAGGTCAGTTGTACCTGCAAGCACCACCTGCCTGCTCACCACGTCGCCCAAGATGTAACACCCAACAATACCTTGTCCTGCTTGTAATGATATAAATATTGTACCGCGCAGCAGGCATTAACATAACTTACTAAGAATAGGATGATATATAAATTGGTGGGAAGTTGGAGAACTTCCGATATAAATTTTGATAGAGGAAATTCTAATATGATTAATGTCTATTTATGTATGCCCACCCAGTGATAGATAATGGTGCATAGTTTAAATCTATAAAAATACCGGTAAACACAAAATTATGTTTTCTTATATTAGGCTTCTAAGTGTTAGCAAACACCGGTGAATAAAACTTTTAACTGGTACACTGAGAACATTTAACACACACGTAACTTTGGCGTAAAATGATCAATACTTTGAACTATAACGTAATTTTCTTAAGGTCAGATAATAGTGTGTCTTTACAGAGTTGTTATACTCAATAAGATGGTGTGAAGGCAGTAAGGTAGCCTAGTGCAGGGCGGCGGCCCCGGCAACCTTCCTGCTCACACCGCCCTCCGGAACCTTTTTAAACTGATGAAAATTGATGTATAAGTTTATGATACATTATGTATATAATTGTATATTATGAATATACACCAAGCATAATACAGTGTGCGGCCACACGAATTCTTCCTGAGGAAAATATGGTTTTCGTATGAGGTGAGGATCTCCCCTCTATGGATCATGGTCCCCTCATGGCTCGTATGAGGTGATGATCCCGCCCTGGAGCCTGGTCCCTCACATGGTTCGTATGAGGTGAGGATCCCGCCCTGGAGTCTGGTCCCTCACATGGCTCGTATGAGGTGAGGATCCCGCCCTGGAGTCTGGTCCCCCTCATGGCTCGTATGAGGTGAGAACCCCCCCTGGAGCTGGTCACCCTCATGGCTCGTATGAGGTGAGGATCCCGCCCTGGAGCCTGGTCCCCCACATGGTTCGTATGAGGTGAGGATCCCGCCCTGGAGTCTGGTCCCCCTCATGGCTCGTATGAGGCGAACCCCGCCCTGGAGCCTGGTCCCCTCATGGCTCGTATGAGGTGAGGATCCCGCCCTGGAGCCTGGTCCCTCTCATGGCTCGTATGAGGTGAGGATCGCGCCCTGGAGTCTGGTCCCCCCTCATGGCTCGTATGAGGTGAGAATCCCGCCCTGGAGCCTGGTCCCCCTCATGGCTCGTGTGAGGTGAGGATCCCGCCCTGGAGCCTGGTCCCCCCTCATGGCTCGTGTGAGGTGAGGATCCCGCCCTGGAGCCTGGTCCCCCTCATGGCTCGTATGAGGTGAGGATCCCGCCCTGGAGTCTGGTCCCCCTCATGGCTCGTATGAGGTGAGGATCCCGCCCTGGAGTCTGGTCCCCCTCATGGCTCGTATGAGGTGAGGATCCCGCCCTGGAGCCTGGTCCCCCCTCATGGCTCGTATGAGGTGAGGATCCCGCCCTGGAGCCTGGTCCCCCTCATGGCTCGTATGAGGTGAGGATCCCGCCCTGGAGTCTGGTCCCCCTCATGGCTCGTATGAGGTGAGGATCCCGCCCTAGAGCCTGGTCTCCCTTATGGCTCGTATGAGGTGAGGATCCCCTCTAGCGCCTGGTCCCCCTCATGGCTCGTATTGAGGTGAGGATCCCCCTGGTGCCTGGTCCCCCTCATGGCTCGTGTGAGGAGAGGAGCCCACCCTGGAACCTAGTCCCCCTCATGGCTCGTATGAGGTGAGAATCCCTCCTGAGCCTGGTCTCCCCCTCATGGCTTGTATGAGGTGAGGAGCCCCCTTTAAGCCTGGTTCCCCTCATGGCTCGGTTTATTGCTAAGAGCAACAAACCCCGGGTTGGCCAAGAAATACCAAAAATGAGTAACTCGTCAAGTGTAACTGTACACAGCAACACTGAAGCCTGGCCCAGTGGCGGCCGTTGAGGGCTATTGTGCCGCCTCCCCCAACATTATCACTCTTGTGGTGCTCGGGAGGAGAAAACCTTCACACGAACTACACTTATCATGAAGAACAAGAAGAAGTGTATTTCTAGCACGATGGAGAATATGTCATTCAGTAAACATCATGATTATGGCCAGGTTTAGTGAGAGGAACATCAATACAAGTTGGTGACCAAGTTCACTAAGGTGCTAGCAGGAAACTCATTATGTAGACTACATTACAACTTGTGTAACACACTTGAACACGTTTAACACCAATGCTTCCCGACCAGTTTACTTCAACATTAGTTTCTGTGATAAATGTTTACTGGAGTTACTGAAAGCTTCATTGTATATACTAGTGCTTGTTGAATTATATTCCTTCAGTACAGGAAAACAAGAATTACGAGAATAATACAGAGTTAAAACTGCAAACAATTTAGAGATAAAGATAAAATAATCACCGGAATTTATTGGAAGTTAAACAGTTGAGAAAATTTGAATATAAAAATATTTCTAAGAGCTTGGACGGTTGAGGACTGGGAGCAGTGTTGCCACACCTCAGTGTACTGCCTTGTCGCCTTAATTTGCTCCCCAACTTACACATGTCGCGAAATATTTGCACCAAAAAAGTTTTTCTCAGCTGGCTTATTCTTACGTGCAGTAGGAGGATGGTGTTACCTTTATCTATAAGCTGTGATGAAGTATTGCATACTGTTTGAAAGGTGATGGAGGAGTGTGGCAAGAGTAGGAGGAGCGTGGTGCCATCAGTTGCTGGACGACGACGGAGGAGGACGGACGCCACCGCTGCTGCTCTTCTGCCACGTGCACCACCTCTCCCTCCTCACAACCTCACAATGGGCGTCGGCAGCTCTACCTCACATCTCCGCCGCAGTGTCTCGCGTGAGGTAATTAGCGCCACCTTCTCTTTCCTCTCATAATACATTCATCATTTATGAGTCATTGAGAGTCCAAGTTGCTGGCCAAGATGCCCTCCCGGACGTCTTCAGGCCCGCCACTGTCTTATTGTGTATGGTAAAGTTGGTGCTTGTGGAGCAGGAGGGTAAAGCTGTTGCTTGTGGAGCAGGAGTGTAAAGCTGTTGCTTGTGGAGCAGGAGTGTAAAGCTGGTGCTTGTGGAGCAGGAGGGTAAAGCTGGTACTTGTGGAGCAGGAGTGTAAAGCTGGTGCTTGTGAGCAGGAGGGTAAAGCTGGTTGCTTGGGAGCAGGAGTGTAAAGCTGTTGCTTGTGGAGCAGGAGTGTAAAGCTGGTGCTTGTGGAGCAGGAGGGTAAAGCTGGTACTTGTGGAGCAGGAGTGTAAAGCTGGTGCTTGTGGAGCAGGAGGGTAAAGCTGGTGCTTGTGGAGTAGGAGTGTAAAGCTGGTGCTTGTGGAGCAGAGTGTAAAGCTGGTACTTGTGGAGCAGGAGTGTAAAGCTGGTGCTTGTGGAGCAGGGTAAAGCTGGTGCTTGTGGAGCAGGAGGGTAAAGCTGGTACTTGTGGAGCAGGTGTAAAGCTGGTGCTTGTAGAGCAGGAGTAGCTAGCTGGTGCTTGTGGAGCAGGAGGGTAAAGCTGGTGCTTGTGGAGCAGAGTGTAAAGCTGGTGCTTGTGGAGCAGAGGGTAAAGCTGGTACTTGTGGAGCAGGAGGGTAAAGCTGGTGCTTGTGGAGCAGGAGTGTAAGCTGGTACTTGTGGAGCAGGGTGTAAAGCTGGTGCTTGTGGAGTAGGAGTGTAAAGCTGGGTTTGTGGAGCAGGAGTGTAAAGCTGGTGCTTGTGGAGCAGGAGGGTAAAGCTGGTGCTTGTGGAGCAGGAGTGTAAAGCTGGTGCTTGTGGAGCAGGAGG
>WNGS01048959.1:0-19020 GCA_020271785.1 Procambarus virginalis | reverse complement strand
CCAACAGTGGGGGGAAACAACATAACCAACTCAACACCTACAAAAATACCGGATCACATCACACACAACCACAACCATCCACATCCCACACCACACCATCACAAATCAACCACACCACCCATCACCGATCAACTATCACCACACCCACTCTCATCACAAAAATCCAAAACACAAGAAACAAAGAAAAAAACCCTTCCAATCACATCACGAGGACAAAACCACTCCATCACATCACTCACAACCACTAAACCATCAAACATCACCACACCACTCCATCACCTCACGACAACCCACTCCATCCACATCCACCACACCACTCAATCAAACCACCCATTCACATCACCACACCACACCATACACCGTCACTCACCACACCATCGACATCACCCACACCACAGAAAAAAAAAAACCATACACCGTCCACAATCACCACAACCACTCCATCAAAGCACGACACCACTCCATCACAATCAACCACACCACAAGGAAAGCCATCCACATCACCAACACCAAAAAAAACCAATCACATCCGCACACATCACCGGTTCACATCACCACAGGAAACAACATCATCAGCATCACTACCACCAACACTCATCACAACCACACCAACACAAAAAAAAAAAAAAAGAACGCATCACATTCACCACAAAGAACCACAACATCACATCACCGAAAAAAAAACATAAAAAAAAAAAAACCATCACCGTCACATCACCACGACCTCAACAATACACCGTCACTACCCCAACACCAAGCTCCTTCACATCACGACGGAACCACATTCCCATAATAACACATAACCACAAAAAAAAAAAAAAAAAAAAAAAAAAAAAAAGAACCATCACAATCCCACACCACCAAAACCCGATCCAAAAATCACCCACCCACAACCACACCGTTCAACATACACACACACGCACTAAAAAAACACATAACACACACACAAATCACATCACAGATCACCACACCACAAAAACACATCACTATCACCATACCACATCAGACGTCACATCCCCCACTCCAAACTCACTTCAACAATCAAAAAAAAAAAAAAACTACGACCTACTCCAAATCACTCACGCAACACCCAAAAACCAGAACACCATCACCACAACAACATCACATTCACAAACCATCACACCACCACCACAAACCACCACAACACCAACAACACCACCAGACAACAGGAACACACCACACTAACCTCACACCCAAAAACCACACCACCACACTAACCACCAACATCTGCAACCCAACAATCACACCACACACCACCACCAAAAAAAAAACAAAAACCACCACCCGTACTCACCAACACCAGCACCAACCACCAGACCGCACCAACAATACCTACACCACCACAAAACCACCAAAAAACCATCACATCCAGCAACACGCACCAAAACCCCACAACACACCACACTAAAAAAAATACCAAACAAAACGAACAACCACCACCACCACACTAACCAACCACAAACCACAACCACACCACCACCGAGACACCAACACCGAAAACTACTCTCACAAAAAAAAAAAAAAACAAAACACAGACCACAAAACACCGACCAAACCAAAAAGAACCACATCACCCTTGCCTTCAACAATTTTCACCCTCACACCACGGCAAATTAATATCTAACCACCTCCAAAATTAAACTATTTTATAATAAACAGCTTACCATCGTAAGTTTTTGCGGATGCTGATGTTAGTCGTTTTGTCATTGGTTAATCTAAAATAGTGACAGTTGGATTAATGCTTTTTGCATTTGATTAAGCCTGGTAAATAGCGTGGATTAGATCTTGTTAGGCAGTGTATTAACTGGTTTGGGCATTTGCATTAAGATCTGGTTCCATAATTGGATGAATCTGTTGGATTGTGTGATGAAATCTTTTTTCATTTGTGTAGAGCTGTTGCAAGTTGTGTATGTAAGCGTGGGGTTGGCGTTTTTTTAGTTGTTGGCAAGTTTGGTTGAATATGTGTTCATTGTTAATTATCTTTTGGCGTTTTTTTAGGTGGTGGTCAAATTTTTTTAATCGTTTGCATTGTGTGAATCTTGTTGTCTTTGTGTGAAGCTGGTGGCAGTGGTTTTGTTGTGGTTGAATTTGTTTAAGAACTTGTTGTCAATTGTGTAAATCTTGTTGCAGTGAGTGAATCTTGTTGCCAGGGGTTTAATCTTTTTGCATTTGTTGAAAGACTTGTGTCCAGTTGTGTTAATCTGGTGGCAAAAGTTGTGTGGAACTGGTGGTCCTTGTTTTGTGAAGCTTGTTATAGAGAGATTGAACGTTGTTGTCATTGGTTTTTTGTATTATGATTTTTCCAATGTTTTTTTAATATTTTGCATTTGGTTTAAAGAGCTGGTTGAGTGGGTTAGGTGTGCCAGTTGATCAGTGCAGACTGTTTCCAGTGGGATGAAGCTGTGGCAAGTGGTTAAAATGCTTTTTGGCGTGGTTGGGAATACTGGTTGCAGTGGGTGAAGCAGGTGCAGTATGGGTGAAGGCTGGTTGCCAGTTGAGTGTAGTACGGCAGTGGATTGAAACTGGTGGCAGTGGTTGAAGCTGGTGGCAGTTGGTGATGCTGGTGGCAGTGGTTGAAGCTTGTTGGGCATGTGAGTGGAAGCTGTTGCAGTGGTGGAGCTGGTTGAGCAGAGAAGTGGGTTAGGCGAAGGGGATGCCGAGTTGGTGCATCGAGTAAAAATGGGGGTGTGGGGACCATGAAGCTGTGGCCAGATGGGGTATGTGGCAAGGTTGGGTAAGCTGGAAAGGTATGCCAAACGAATGGTCAAAGAAAATAAGCGGAACAAACTAAAAGATCATAAATAGGGGTAACAAACCTGGTTTGGCCCACACATGTAAAAAATGGTAGATGCGCCTGGTGGACTGCGGTGAAGCTGAATGTGCAGGAGATGTGAAGGGAGTAAATGAGAGAAGGCTGGTAGAGGAATGTCACATGAAACGCGAAGAGGATGGAAGAATGGTTATTTGGGGCAGAGTCGGGTGAGGTGTGCGGACGCGGAGCATGGTGAAAAGAGACAGGAGGACGGCGTGTGGCGGAAAGGATGACAAGGAAACAGTTGTGCGGAGGAGGTGGGTACACAAAGAGAGGGCTAAGGGGAGACAATGGAAAGGAAGAATGCTGAAGGGACTGGAATGGCACAGGCGTGAATAAATAAGGGTCGGACAGTCAAAAATAAAAAGCGAACAAAAAAAGGGAAGAGGGCAGGTTCGGAGCACGATAGGGGGGCAGTGTGGGTGATCGGTGAACAAGGGGAAACTGTTGGCGAAACAGGTCAAAGTCAGCGTAGAGTGTGGTGATGGCGCAATGTGAGTGGGTGTGGAGACAATAAAAATAAAATAGGGTGGTAGGGGGAATGGTTGGGATAATAAAAGGAGAATATAGTTAGTAATAACCGCGAGGGGTGTAGGGTAACGCGTGTGGGGGTGTGGCAATTGTTTGGGAGTATTGGGTTCGCTGTGGGTAAGCTGGGGCAGTGGGTAACCGGTGGCATTTGGTTGCTGGTGCAAGTGGGTGCAACCCTGTAGAAGAAGGTGGTTACGTTGGCAGGGTGGAAGACTGGTGGGCCGTGGGTTGAGGCGTGGTGCAGTGGGAGGCTGGTGGGCCGTGGTTAAACTGGTGCAGGGTTGAAACTGGTGGCAGTGGTGAAAGTTCAGATGTCAGTTGTTGAAAAGCTGGTTGCAGTGGGTGTACACTGAGTGTCAGTATGTACGTGTTGTGGGCATGGTTGAAGCCATTAGGCACGTGGGAGTAGTAGAAGAGCTGTGTCAGTTGTGAAGCCTGGACCGGTAGACAAGGTAATGATAAAAGGTGTAAAAGGTGATGGCGGGACTGGAAAACAACGGAGAATGGTGATATGGTAAAGAGCCAAGATGGTAGTGTGAACATCTTGGGTTGACGTAATGAGAAATGAAAAAGTCTCGGAGATGGCAGGGTGTTACCTGTGAGAAATGTGGGCGGTGAAAGCTATGGTGGCAGTGTGAAAACTGAGCTGGGCGGGAAAACATAAATACAGGTGTAGGGATTGCTGTGTGGGGGGGTAGGGGCAATAAATGTGTGGACGACGGATTGGCATAGGGAAAGGTACACGGAAGATAGGGCGCGGGTCAGGGGCATAACACGTCTTTTGCAGTGTAAGGTCATGCCAAGCGGTGGTAATGGTGACGTGTGGAACAGAAGGGTCAACTGTAGTGGTCTGAATGTAGAAATGCAGAACAGATCACTGTGACAAGGGAGAGCATAAAGGATGGGGCTGGAAAGTGAAGTTCGTGAAAAGCGGTGTACACCACAGTGTACCAAAAAAAAAAAGGACAGGGAGACAGATATGGGCAGGAGCAAAGAATTGCCACTTCAGCGGACAAGGAAAGAGATGGCTGGAAGGGGTGCTGGTAGGATTGAACGCGTCTTGGACCCAACAGTGTGCGTAAGGTGAAATGTGCGACCGGATGAAGATGCGGCAAAAAAGTGGTGTGGAACATGGGCGTAAGGAGTAATCCCGGTGTGGGTCCAGTAAAATTATGCAGTCTCACACATCACACCAAAAAACATAGCTGGGCGGAACGGGCCAGGGGAGGAGAACAGATAAATAAAGGGGACAACGGCGACCCATATGAGATGGGACAGAGTGAACGGTATAGGGTCACGGAGTTAGCGCAGGGGTGACACGAGAAGCTAACGGAGGAAGTGTGCACAGAATGGATGGGGTAGAAGAATTAGTGGCGGGGTGGAGCAGGGGGGTGTCTGATTGGTCAAAAACAAATGTGGCGTGGTTTGCAGCCAAGGTGCACGGAGATCCAGTGTGGTCAGATTGTAAGACACCCGTAAAGGCAAGACAGCAGATAAATGAGAGAGGGAATGAATGAGAAACACACGACAGGGTGGGACACCAAAACGTAAGAAAAAGGACATCGGTAAGCAGTGTGAGGAAAAGCGTAAACACGAAGATGGCGGGGTTGGAGGAGGGGATAGGCGCACGTGGGCCAGTTGGGGAGATAAAAAGAGAAAAAAGCACAGGGGCGTCGTGTGGAAAGATTGGAAATACCTGGGGGCACAGATGACAGGCTAGCTACGGATAAGAAGGTAATGTTGGGAAGTACGTGATACAGGTGAGGTGGAAACAAACCACGGAGGGCAAAAGTGTGATAAAGAACGTAGAGAAAACGCGGGATGAAAACACACATAATGGATGAAGTATGTCGTGGAATACTAGGGTAGGCCGAGCAGGGGTTCGACGAGGTAGGCCGTAATATCTCGGGTAGCGACGGTGACTCTTAAACAAGAATAGAGGTATAGAGAAGAGCGCGGGCTGTCCGAAGTGGGCGAGGGAAAAAAAAAACAGGTATGGCTGATGCATGCTAAGTGAGGTATGAATAACGGCTGGTTTAATATATATATAGTATTACGACTACGGCAGTGCGTTGAATTCGCCAGAGGCATTGTCCTTGAATTTCGGGGTGAGGCACATAGGTAGGCAAGTGTAGTGAAGGCTATAAAGTGACAGGGAGGGAAACATGGGTGGCGAAAACGATAAAAGCTAGTGGAAATGGTCGGATGAAAGCGGTGTGTAGGGATGGGAACGGGGCGAGTGCGGTGGCAAAGAGAAAGTGGGATAGACGCGTGGGTAGTTGGCCGTGGGTGAATGTCGGGTTGGCACTGGGTGATGAAGCTGTGGCAGGGACGAAGAAGCTGGGTGGCATGGTTGATGAGCTTGGGACAGTGGGTTGGATGCTGTTGAACAACTGTGTGAAGCTGGTGGACCGTGGGTGGAGGCGCTTTGGTGGCAGTGTGGGTGAAGCTGGGTGGCATTGGGTATTTGCGGGCCGTGGGTGGAAGCGGGTTGTTAAGTAGGTTGAGCTAGTGATAGTGTAAATGAAGCTGTTGGACATTTGGGTTTAACTGTATGGTAGTGGGTGAGACCCTGGTGGAAGCGCGTGGATAGTGGGCCTAAAAAGCATTACAGGTAAGGGTAAAGGAGGTGCACCAAGAACAATACTTGGAGCTGGCCCTAGTGTGAAGCTAGATAAATACTGAGTCAAGTGGGGACTGAGAGCTCTTCTTAATAGGAATAAGGGTCGTGCTGGTGATGAAAGGGCTGGTCCGAACAGTGAGGTAATGCTCATCGGAGATTCAATGGACAATTCGAAGTAAAAAATGGTGTAACGTGGGAATGAATCTAGTTACCCTAATTGAACAGGGATATAATGAAAGCATGCTAATTCAGACAGGAGAGGGATCTGTCATGAGCATCTACAACATTGCAAAGGCGCAAAGCCAACGCTACACAGGAGGGCCAGGACGACATCAGTGGTGGTCCAAAGCCTCGGGGGGTATACCGAGAGGAAAACGCGAAAAGCAATGGTATGTCAAAACACACTGAAAAATAACACACCATAACAGAAGAAAGACACGGGTAAAACAGGGCGGGGCGGGAAAGGGGCAAGCGGGAGAAGAGGGCCGGAGACCCAGGGGACAAATGGAAAGAGACGCACGCGCAGCAACGCGAAAGGGGAAGAAGGGGGGGAAAAAGTAGAGGAGGGACAGAAAAAAGGAAGAAAGGGGGACACCATAAGGAAAAAGGAGGCGGAGGGGGGCAAAATTAAAAATCACGGGAACATAAGGAAAGCCAACCAAGGTTCCACCCTTACCATAACTAAGCTGGGGGCACCCCGCACACCAAGCAAGATGTGAACACGACCGTGGGACTGCTGGCGAGTTATATCTACAACCACATAGGTGCCAACTCTTTGCAAAATAAAGAGGCACCTGTCTCGGATATCTAGAACACACAGTAAAAACTGACCAGGGAAAACGAGCACAACGGTGGATCCACCAACAGGAAGGGGGGGGGGAAGGCGGAACACAAAGGTCAACGGCACACTTCGCAAACCAGAGGGGAGGAAAAGGGAAACTGAATCGTCGTCGAACAGACTGGATGGGAAGAGGGAGATGAATACATACAACCGAGGGCTAGCAGAAGCCGCGAACATGGGGGGGGGAGGCCAGGGAACACAGAAAGAAAAACACAGTTCGAGAGGACAGACACAAGGTAAGTAACGCATCCAGTCATCAGCACGCGTGAAATCCCGCGAGAACTGGCGAAACGGGAAAAAACGACGAAGAAAAAAAAAGACGAGACACACCAGCAGAAAAAGTCAAGAGCAGTGACACAACTGCCGAGATAGACACAAAACAATATGCAACACGGGAGGAGAGGGCCAAAAAAAAAAAGAACCGCCATCACCCACATAGCCCCACACGTCACCCACTGCCACAAGTTTCAATCCCCTACACCACTTGCAATCCACCAGCACACAAAGCCTCCATTAATCCTGCTTGCCCCACCAGTTTTCCACAGACCACTGTCCAACATCTTCACCCCTGCCCACCAAGCTTTCACCCACTAAAGCCATCCTGATTTTCAACCACTGCCAGTTATAAATATATTAATACAATTAAACATTTGCCACGAATTTTTCCACCCCCTTCCACCATCTGCAACCACTGGTTACCAGTTTCCACCCACTGCAACCAGCTTCACCCACTGCCACTAGCTTCACCAAACTGCCACCAGCTTCACCCACTGCCACCGCTTCACCCCGTCACCAAAGCTTCAAACCCACTGCCCACCAGCTTCACCAAACCTCTGCCCTTTGTTTCCCAACCTCTCCCACCAGCTTCACCCACTGCCACCCACTTCAACCACTGCACCATCATCACCAACATGCCACCATCTCACCCATTATCCAGTTAATAATAATATAAATAAAATAAAAACTGACCAACCAACTTTCACAGACCCCACTGCCCAACATCTTCACCAACTGCATTCCATCAACACCACCTGCCACCAAGGCTTCAACAACTCTCTACTTAACCAAGTACAAGTTTCGCACACCACATGTCCAACCACAAATCACCTATTTGTCCATCGTGGACGTGCACACCACTGCCACACCGCTTCACCCTCTGCCCACCAGGTTCAACCAAAACTGGCCAAACCAGCTTTCCTCACCGAACCCCACGATTGACCGACCACCCTTCAACCCCAATGTCCACCTCAATCACCAACTGCCACCAGCTTCAAAATTCACCAGACTGCAACCATCTTCACCCAACTGCCACAGCTTCACCACACTGACCACCAGCATTACACCACCCTGGCCAACAGATTCACCACTGCCAGTTAATAATAATATTAAATAAAATAAAAACTGCACCATTTTTTTCATAAGCCGGACTGCAACAAGCCGTCACCAACTGCCACCAGCTTCACCCAGTGCCACCAGCATCACCCACTCCGACCAAGCTTCACCCACGGCCACCCAGCATCAGCACGCACTGATCATCAGCCTTACCAAGAAACAATGCCAACCAGCTTCGCACCACCCACTGCCAATGCTTCACACGCACAAGTGCCAAAACCTACACCTACTTGCCACCAGTTTTTCAACACCCACTTGCCACCGGAAGCTATCAAACCACCGTGCCACAATTGTCACCACTGACCACCAGTTTCACCCACTGCCCACCAATTTTCACAAGCCACCTGCCACCAGCTTCAAACCAAAACTGCCCACCACTTCACCCACTTAGCACCCCAGCTTTCAACCCCACTTGCCAAACGCTCTAACAACCCTCTTCAGGAACACACAGGTTCCTGACTACACGAACCCTGGCCAACCAAGCTTCACAACTCTAGGCACCACCAGTTGCAACCCACTTGCCCACCAGCTTGCACCCAATGGCACCACATACACCCCCTGACACCAGGATTCACGCCAATAGAGGAAGGGAAACCGGTGCTGTGACCGAAAGAAGAGGCAAGCCCGACCTACAGCCTTCATCACCATCGTCAACTCACTGGCACCACCACACTGCCACAGCCACCAGCTTCACCCTTTAGCACCAGTTTCACCCACTGCCACCAGTTTCACCCATTGTCCACCATTTTCACGCAATTCCATCAGCCATCACCCACTGCTACCAGTTTCACCCACTGCCACCAGCCTATCACCCATTGGGCATCGCCACAACCCCACTGCCCACCAGCTTCACCTCACTAACCACCAGAGCTTAACCCACACTGACACCAGCTTTACCACTGCCACCATCTTCACCCACAGCCACCAACTGTCACCCACTGCCCATGAAGCCTTAGCCACACCACTTGCCAACCAGCTGTCAATCACCACTGCCATCCAACCCTACACCCACTAGCGCCACCAGCTTCACCCCACCTGCCCACCAGACTTCACCCACTGGCACCACCATACCAACTGCCCTTCATCAATTCACCAACTGCCCGACCGAAGCTTCAACAGCCAACTGCCACCAGCTTCCATGAGAGTGCCACCAACTCCCAACTGCCACCAGACTTCCCAATGGGTGTCACCACTCCACCACGCCCTACACCACTGCCACCCCTTCACCACTGCCAACCAGCTTTCACACACACATTGCCACCAGCTTCACCCCTCCCCGTTACCACTTGCCCGTGATCACCTATCAATCCCACCTGTGGCCAACCGTAGATCTGAATCACACCAACATGGGCCACCGCAGACCTTACACGCACCTGCCACCAAGAAACTTCACCCACTACTAGCCGACCACTTTCCCCAACTGAAAGCAAAAAGGCACCAGCCTTACATCCACTGCCAAACCGAGCTGTCAACTATCAACTAGTCACCACCAGCATTACACCCACTGGCCCAGCCCATTGGCTAGTCACCATGCACCACTGCCGTGCCAGAACCCTAGGGAGAAAGAGAAGTTCATCCGCGACACTGACCGACTCAAAGCAGCTTCACCACTGTGCACGAAGATAGCCAGTACACTTTCACTCGGCGAAACCTAGCCATACCCGGGGGGGGAAGAATGAAGTCTAGACGTCCACTTGACCACCAGCGGCAGCCTAAATGCCATTCGACAGGGACTTCACCCATGCACCAAGAAAATTGCTACCCACTAGCCCAGCGTCACTCACTGGAAAGCCGGCACCAGCGTTGCACCCGATCTAGCCACCTAAGGATTAACAGAAAAATAGCCCACCGACAGAAATATCGACACACTGCCACCAGCTTAACCCACTGCCACCAGCTTCACACACTGCTCACCCAAGAAATCTCAGCCCAATTAGCCCGACCTGACCTACAAACCCACAGGATGAAACCAGCCACTGCATTACCACGTTCGCCGGACCAAATAGCTGTCACCCACTGCCACCCAGCGTTCATCCCACTGGTGACCACCGAAGCCTTCATTCACACAGATGCACCAAAAAGCCGAGCTTCAGCCCGATAATAATGCCCAGACGCTTCATCCTGCACAAGCGTCATCCACTGCCACCGAGCTCTATCCAACCTTGGCCCACCAGCGTTCAATCCAACTGTCGCACCAGCGCAACCGGCCACCTAGCTATCATCACTGTGCACAGACCAGCTTACATCACTGTCAACAGCTGCCAACCCACAGTGGCCCCCTACAACCAGCATCACGCACCACTTCACGCCTTGCGAGCGTTTGGGGTTTTATTATAAAAATAGGTATAAATTGAATTGGAGGGTAGACTTAAATTGGTTGTGCTTGAGTGTGGAAAATTGTTTGGCCAGTGTGCAAGGTTGTGATCTGTGGTGTGGTGTGGTAGGGGTGGGGTGGTGGGTTGGGAAGTTGTGTGTAATGTTGATGGTGGTGGTGGTTGGTGGTGGTGGATTGGTGGTTAGTGGTGTTGGTGTGGGTTGGTATGTTCGTGTGGTGGTGTTGTTTGTTAGGGTGTGTTGGATATTTGTTGGGGAGAGAGTAGGTGAGGGTGGTGGGATTGATGGACGTTGGTGATGGTGGTTGGTTGAAGGTAGGTGGTGGTGGTGGTAGTGGTGGTGGAGTAGGTGGGTTGGGGGTGTGGTGGTGTGGTAGTGGTGGTGTGTTGTGGTGTGTGGGTGGGGTGGTAGGTTGGGTGGTATGGGTGGGTGTGGTGGTGGTGAGTGAGATGTGATTGGGGTTGGGTGGTGGTGGTGATTGATGTGCATGGTGGGGTGATGTGATTGGTGTGGAATGGGGTGGATGTGATTGTGTCGGTATTGTGATGGAGTGGTGTGGGATGTGATGTGGATGGTGTGGGGGATGTTGAGGTTGGTGAGTGTAGTGTGTTGACCGTGATGGTGAGTGGTGTGGTGAGTGACGGTGATGGTGTGTGGTGCTGTGATGGTGTGGTGGTTGGTGATGTGGAATGGGTGGTGGTTGGTGATGTGATGGAGTGTGTCGTGATGGACTGGAGTGTGGTGTGTGAGGTTGAAACCGGTGATAGGTTGGTGAGTTATCCGGTTGATGTGTGTTGTGGTGGAGGTGAGGGGGTGGTTGTTGTTGATGCGGCTGGTGCTGGTGCTGATGCAGCTGAATGATGTGACATGGAGTGGTTCGTGGTATTGGTGAACCGGTGATTGGGGTGTGTGTGGTGTGCGGATGTGTGTGTTGTGGGTGATTGTATGTGGTGTGGGTGTGGGTGGATGACGGTCGTGTTGGTGTAGGTGAATGTGATGGACAGTGGGAGATGGTCCGTTGATGTGACTGGAGTTGGTGGTGGTGATAGTGACGTGGTGTTGGTTGGTGATTGTGGTTGGTGGGTGATTGTTAATTGGGTTGTGGTGATTGTTGAACGGTGATGTGATGGATGTCGTGCAACTGTGATGGAAATGGAGTGATTGGGTGGATTGTTGACGGGAGTTGGTGTGGTTCGGTGAGGATTGGGAGGAGTGGGGTGCGGATGTACGATGGGTGGGTGTGGTGTTTGATGCTGGTGATGGAGTTGGTGTCGTGATGTAGATGGGAGTGGCGTGTGTGGTGGTGATGGAGTTGGTGATGGTGAGTTAGGGCGTGTGGGGTCGTGTGCTGGAGGGTGTCACTGACTGTTGTGATTGGTGTGGTGTGTGATGGCAGTGGTGTTTGATGTTGCCGGGGATGGTGTGGTTGGTTGAAGTGTGATGGTGGGGTGTGTGGTGATGTGATGGGTTGGTGTGGTTAGTGGATGTGGGGTCTGGTGTGATGTGGTGTGGTGAATGGTGATGTAGGGTGGTGTGTTGTGTGTTTGTGATGAGTGTTGTGTGGTGAAATGTGATGTGTCTGGTGGGGTGATGGGATGGAAGTGATGTCGTGAGGTGATGGTGTGGTGGTGTGATGGTGATAAGTGTGGTAGTTGGTTGGTTGTGCAAACCGGTGAGAGGTGGTTGGGATGTTGAACGGTGGATGGTGTTGTGGTGTGGTGTGCTAGTGGTGTTGAATGTTGATGTTGGCACCACTTTGGTTCCCCCCTAATTAAGTACATTGATTCAGAAGGGGGTAGGAGAATATAAATTAAAACCTACAAGCTGCCACAGCCATGGCTGCGCACCCTTCCCTCACACCAACAACACTTATGCCACCACGACACTCCAGTAAAGGAACCACTCGGTAACTAAGTAATTTTAATTGGGGTCGGGGAGAGAAGTAGTACACGGTATCCACGGAACCTCGGTCCTCTTACGAATTACCTCTGAGTTTTAGCCGTTTGCTATCGTAATGGGCCCGAAAAATGGACCGAAATTTGAAAATATAAAAAAAAAATTTAGGAAAATAAATTTGGGATTTTTGCGTCCAAAACAGTCAAGTTAAAGGGTCCGACCTAGTTAGGTTAGGATGGCAGGAAGGCTCGTCTACTTCTAAAACGTTGTTTCCCAAAAAAACGGGGCGATCCTAAAAACCGGTTAATTGAAAGTTTTCCTCACTCACCGAACCTACGCCGGGAAAGCCGTAGGAAATCAAACAGAAAAATTGGGAACAGTACAGATCACTTAAACATAGAACTGACTGTTCAGTTTCACATTACGTAAAATTTGTTGGCCATAGCGGTGCAATACCGTAGCGAAAAGCGACGTGTTAATTTTTAAGAGGACAGGGTGCCGAAATATGGTAAAAGTCTGTGAGCCAACTCACACTAGAGTTGTACGGTCACCACCCCACACTGAGCTTACATGTAACCATCAAGAGTCTTCCCACGCCTCGTTTACGCAGGGGTCCCCCTCAAACAGTTTCCCCTGTAATCTCGCTTCATTATGGTAGCCGGACAGGGTTCGGAATGGGTTAATCTCCTCTCCTTTCGCAATTAATGTCCCCTCACAGGACACAATCTTTAAACAAACATTTAATATGTAAAGTAAAATGACCAATCAATGAAAGTGATAGGCCCTGGACCGAGAGGCCCCGTCAACACACCCTGGCGCCAGGTTTGCAGCCCTCGATCAGTAATTGACCACATTTTGACGGGTGTATCTGTAAAGTAGAGCAGTAACTTAGATGACTCTTGTGGGTAGTATGGGAAGTCCCCCTCCGTGATGGCTGTGTGGTTAGTGTGGGTGTGAGTGATGGTAAGTGTTGGGTGGTTGGTTGGCTAGTTGTTGTGTAAGAACACTCGTCCTGGCCGTTAGTCCGCGAGCAAGCGCTTTGTCATGGGTTAGTACCCTGGCCGGGGAGGATGTACGTGGACTGCAAAGTCCGTTGAATATGTAGCCTCTGTTAACACAACAGTAAAAATTGGGTACTTGGTTGTAACAACGAGTCGTCGCGGCGGTGATCGATATCCAGGGGACCGTGGTGCCCCCCGAAACGCTACCGCGTACTTAGTGGGCTTGTACAATAAGGGTGAACAACTCTTGTAGTATAAGCTCAATGATGTGATGGTGTGGTGTGGTGATGTGATGGGTGGTTGGGTGATGTGATGGTCTGGTGTGGTATGTGATTTAGTGATGTCGTGATGTGATGGTGTGGTGTGGTGTGTGATGGTGTGGTGTGGTGATGTGACTGTGTGGTGTGGTGATGTGACGGTGATGGTGTGGTGTGTGTGCTAGTGTGGTGATGTGATGTGGCCCACTTTGTTCCCCCTATATTAATACATTGTTCAGAGGGGTGATAATTAAATAAAAACCTACAAGCTGCCACAGCATGCTGCGCCCTTCCCTCACACCACAACTATGCCACCACACTCAGTAAGGAACCACTCGGACTAGTGTTTAATGGTCGGGAGAGAAGTATCACGTCACTGACCTCTCCTCTTACAAATTACCTCTGAGTTTAGCCGTTTGCTCGTATGGCCGAAAATGGACGAAATTTGAAAATATAAAAAAAAATTAAAATAAATTTGGGATTTTTGTCCAAAACAGTAAGTTAAGGGTCCTCTAGTAGTTTAGGATGGCAGGAAGCTCTTCTAAATTTTCAAAACGTCATAAAAACCGTTAATTGAAAGTTTCCTCTCCTAACCTAACCGGGAAAGCCGTAGGAATCAAACAGAAAATGGGACAGTACATCACTTACATGAACTGATTTCATTTCAAATTACGTAAATTTTTGGCCATAGCGTGCATACGAGCGAAAAGCGACGTTATTTTAAGAGGACGGGTTGCACTGATATGGGAACACAGTCTGAGCCACTCACCTGTAGTGTACTCACGCCCCAAACTGAGCTACATGTAACTCAATCTTCCCCTTGCGTTACGCAGGTGTCCCCTCAAACAGTTTCCCTGTAATCTCCCTTCATTATGTAGCCGGCAGGTCGAAGTTATCTCCTCTCTTTCGCAATAATATTCCCTCACAGGACACAATCTTTAAACAAACATTTAATTTAAAGAAATGTAATCAATGAAAGTGATGCCTGGGACGAGGCCCTCAACACACCTGGCTCCAGGTTGCAGCCTCATCAGTATTACACATGTGACGTGATCTGAAGTAGAGCAGTAACTTAGTACTCTGTGGTGTAGTGGAGTCTCCGTGGTGTGGTAGTGTGGTGGTGGTGTGGTAGTGTGGTGGTGGTGTGGTGGTGTGGTGGTAAGACACTCGCCTGGCGTTCCGCGAGCGCTTTGTCATGGGTTCGTATCCTGGCCGGGGAGGATTTACTGGACGCAAATCCTTAATTGTAGCCTCTGTTTAACACAACAGTAAAATGGTACTTGGTTGTAACAACGATTCTTCGCGGCGGGGATCGTATTCCAGGGACCTGCCCGAAACGCTACGCGTACTAGTGGCTGTACAAGAATGTAACAACTCTTGTATATATCTCAAAAAAAAAACTATTCTGGCAGATGGTGTGCCAAACGCACATTAATAAAAAAAATCTGCTTGGCTCCTCTACTGTGTATCAATTGTGGGCAAAAAACAAAGAGAATAAAAACTTTAAACATTCAATATAACAAAAAATGACTAATTTTACACAAAATGATAAGTAACAATGAGGTAAAGGAGAAGCATTACCAGACTTGTGGCTTTATTGATCAAATAATTACAGTACAGTTACATCCTGCAATAACACATGCCATATAATATACTATACTTATACACAGTTTAAGCACTGTCTATTCACTATAACAATAAGCCAACTGCACATGACTAAAGTTAGAATATAGAAATTAAACTAGAAGTTAATATTCTACCAACCTGTACACAAGCACGACACAGCTGATCTGACGACACAAACAAGTCAAGCGAGCATCCAAAGAAAACAGTCAAGCGAGCATCCATTCGGTACAATAATATATATAACACTTTCACTACATTCACCCCATCCAGCTTTTAAGTAACATAGTCCTGAAGATGTGTAGGGGTACTGTGCGTCCTTCCAGATCGTCGAAGGGACTCCTGCAAAGTTGAAGCCTCTAGTGTTCCAGTCGGTTCCTGCATACCACCTTCTCGAGGGAGTGTTACATCAGAGAAAGGTTCCCAATTAGGTGTTTCTAGATTAGGTGGTTCAGGATGAAGTAGTTCAGGATGAGGTGGTTCAGGATCAGGTCGGGTTGGGGTTTACCCCAGCTTTCGCAATCGCTGGGTGTTCCTGTTGAATGTTGAGATTGGGGTCCAAACTCTTGCAACCCTCTGTGGCCATGGGTGCGAGGTGTCTTAATGATTCAGTAGTAATCCTTCCATCTGGGAACTCGACATGGGCGTATTCCGGATTAACGTCTACGACCTCAACCTCATCAACTAGAGGATCATTTTTGCTTCGCTGCACCTGACATTTTAGGAGGACAGGGCCTCTGCAAGCAAGCCACGTAGGTAGTGTTCGCCCTGAAGTAGACCTTCTTGTATGCTGGAAGAATCGTTCATGTGGTGTACAATTTGTAGAGGTGCACAACAGTGATCGAATAGAGTGGAGTGCATCAGGAAGAACCACTTCCCATTGTGATACAACTAAGCCTCTCATCCTAAGAGCTAGCAGCACTGTCTTCCAAATAATCCCATTGTACTTCTCAGCCTGGTCATTTCCTCTGGGTTTGTAAGGAGTCGTACGGCTAGTTGCTACCCCTTTTTTAGAGTAGACAATCTTTCAACTCCTCAGACATAATGGAAGTTCCCCTCTCTGAGTGTATATATGCAGGCATACCAAAGATTGCAAACATCTGCACCAGACACTGAATTACTGTACCAGTAGTCATATCTGAACAAGGGAATGCAAAAGGGAATCTAGAGAATTCATCTTCAACAGTAAGAATATTTTATTCCTTGAATGTGATGCAAGTGGTCTTTTAAAATCTATGTTGAGTCTTTCAAAAGGCTGAGTAGTTTTTATCAAATGCCCAGAGTCAAACTTGCAAAACCGAGGTTAAAGTTCAGAGCACGCAGAGCAAGAATTAGTCATCTTCTTCACTTCTTCCACAGAATAAGGCAGATTTCGACATCGGACAAAATGAGCCATACGAGACACTCCAGGGTGACACAGATTGTCATGTAATTCCTTTAGTTCATCCACACTGGTGGCGCCACATACACGTGAGAATGCATCAGCAGGTATGTTCTTTTTACCTGGGCGATATACAATGTCATAGTGGTAACAGGAGAGTTCGACTCGCCATCTAGCAATTTTATCATTTTTAATCTTACCAGCTGATTTAGAGTTAAATATAAAAGCGAGACTGCGCTGGTCAGTCACAAGCCGAAAATTGCATCCAATAAGAGAGTGTCGCCACTTCCTTAGGGCTTCCACAATGGCATAAGCGTCCTTCTCCACTGATGAGTGCCTCTGTTCACTATTTGAAAGTGTTTGTGAGAAGAAAGCTACTGGTTGTTTATTCTGGGTTAGGGTAGCGGCAAAAGCATGATCTGCAGCATCGGTTTCCACAATTAATTCAAGATATTTTCTTAATGTATTCAATTATTATTATATATCATTATGTAAGGTTGTGCCTTATACTCTTTAAGTTGTTGTATAGTGAATTAGAAGTTCCTGAGTGAGTTTATATTGTAAATGAGTTTGCGAGATTTGAAAGTTGAAGGTCAGTTGACTTATTGGAGTTGGTTACAGTGTCTCCTCTCGGCAAGCTTGCCTCAAGCCGTCACAATTCTCTGATCTCCTCAGGCGAGCGGACCTGTTAGGGTTTAGTCCGTGATTTGTCACCTTATTTGGGTAGTGTTGCCTGCTGGAGTTATACCCATTGTTATGATCCCAGGCAGCCAAAAACGAGTCTCCCTTTGAGAATTATTCTATCAGGCCTGACCTGACTAGAAGGTCTAGGAAATATAGAGGTGAAGATACAGATGTAAAATAATTGGTTGGATTTGATAGACAATTAATTAAGATAATTGGCAGTGAATAAGAAAATAGATAAGTGACTGGTTATGAGATGTGGATAATTTGCTGGAGGTGTGAGGCTCACTTGAGAGGTGCTTAAGTCACTTGAGTACCAGACATCGTGATGGGAAGCTGCGCTCCGTTTGAGCTCCCGTTGGAGAGGATCCCCTGTTTGGTATACCTTCAAGAGAAAGGAAGTGTGCAGACGTTCCAGCTGTGGAATCGAGCTGGGAACGTGTGGTCTCAAGTCCTGGACGGCAAGGAGAGTTTGTTAAGCCGCCCAGAGACATTATCGTGGGCTGTGGGAGCGCCCTGGTCAGACTCCATCAGAGGGAGAGCGCCCTGCAGGGGACCTTTTTGTGGTAAGCATAATTTTAACCAGTTTACAGTGATTGCCGGTAGTTGATCGTGTGCCCAGCGATCGAAGCGAATGTTTATTGATATGTTAGACATGTTTTGGTAAGGCAGGAAGCCTAAATAAGAGGACAGAGATGAGAGAGACAGCTGGAGGGACGAGCAGCATGTCCTCTCCTGTCGACCACCTGGAGCCAACTGACTGGCGGTAGAGGACCACTCCCAGAGTGAGGAGCCACCCGCTGGGCAAGGCGGAGCATGGACCAGCCCAAACGGGTGTCCACTCTCACAGTATATAGAGAGCAAAGTGATGTTAGGTGCGAACATATTGAGTGGTTATTTTCGTTTATGTGTTTAAGGGAAACGTTTTTATTGATGTGTCAATGGTTGCAGGTTTGTCTTTAGAAAGAGTTGCTGAGAGAACTTTGAGCCAGTAGAGGAGGATTCAGTGGATGGAACTCCAAGGCCATTGAAGAAATACTGAGCTCTGTGGAAGAGCAGATCCTATAGTGAGGAGTTGGACCTCAAGCTGTGAGAGGAGAAGCAGTGGAGAAGAGTTTACATACTTTTGTGATACCAGTGGGGTGTTATACTCAATTATATGATGGTTGAGACATAACCAATCACAGGCGAGTAGGCCTCTGACGTCATGCCAGACAGATGAGCATCAGCCGTGCTTGCAGCAGCCGCAGTATTCCCGACAGACTCAGAGTAGGTGGACCTCGGCTGGCCAGTTATACACCTTGCTGTCTTAGTCTATAAAACTACAGAAGTGCCTACTGTGTATAACATTCACCCCACAAGACAACGAATACTGGTGACTTAAGCAAGACACTCGCCCTATTCATAAACCGCCAGAACCATTGAAAGAATTAGTGATGTTAGACAATTTACTGTGTAGAGTAGTAAAGCTAGGGACAGCCCCAAGGAAATGTTGTCAGTTGTTCCAGCTGTCTGGTACCAACTGTGTTAAAATTATCCATGATGCTCCCGCAAGTGAATATCCAGGAAAGGATGGTACAGTCCAACAAGGTCGATTGAAGTATTTTGGCCAAAATGGCTAAGG
>WNGS01048944.1:0-10835 GCA_020271785.1 Procambarus virginalis | reverse complement strand
CTGTCCTCCTACAACCTGTCCTCCTACAACCTGTCCTCCTACAACCTGTCCTCCTACAACCTGTCTCCTACAACCTGTCCTCCTACAACCTGTCCTCCTACAACCTGTCCTCTTACAACCTGTCCTCCTGCAACCTGTCCTCCTACAACTGTCCTCCTACAACCTGTCCTCTTACAGCCTGTCCTCCTACAACCTGTCCTCCTACAGCCTGTCTCCCTACAACCTGTCCTACTACAACCTGTCCTCTTAAACCTGTCCTCCTACAGCCTGTCCTCCTACAGCCTGTCCTCCTACAACCTATCCTCCTACAACCTGTCCTCTTACAACCTGTCCTCCTGCAACCTGTCCTCCTACAACCTGTCCTCATACAGCCTGTCCTCCTACAACCTGTCCTCCTACAGCCTGTCCTACAACCTGTCCTCCTACAACCTGTCCTCCTACAACCTGTCCTCCTACAACCTGTCCTCCTACAACCTGTCCTACAACCTGTCCTCCTACAACCTGTCCTACAACCTGTCCTACAACCTGTCCTCCTACAACCTGTCCTCCTACAACCTGTCCTCCTGCAACCTGTCCTCCTACAACCTGTCCTACAACCTGTCCTCCTGCAACCTGTCCTCCTACAACCTGTCCTACAACCTGTCCTCCTGCAACCTGTCCTCTTACAACCTGTCCTCTACAACCTGTCCTCCTACAACCTGTCCTCCTGCAACCTGTCCTCCTACAACCTGTCCTCTTACAACCTGTCCTCTTACAACCTGTCCTCCTACAACCTGTCATCTTACAACCTGTCCTCTTACAACCTGTCCTCCTGCAACCTGTCCTCATACAACCTGTCCTCCTACAACCTGTCCTCCTGCAACCTGTCCTCCTACAACCTGTCCTCTTACAACCTGTCCTCCTACAACCTGTCCTCCTGCAACCTGTCATCTTACAACCTGTCCTCTTACAACCTGTCCTCCTGCAACCTGTCCTCATACAACCTGTCCTCTTACAACCTGTCCTCCTGCAACCTGTCCTCTTACAACCTGTCCTCTTACAACCTGTCCTCTTACAACCTGTCCTCCTGCAACCTGTCCTCTTACAACCTGTCCTCATACAACCTGTCCTCTTACAACCTGTCCTCCTGCAACCTGTCCTCATACAGCCTGTCCTCCTACAACCTGTCCTCCTACAACCTGTCCTACTACAACCTGTCCTCCTTCAGCCTGTCCTCCTACAACCTGTCCTCCTACAACCTGTCTTCCTACACCTGTCCTCCTACAACCTGTCCTCCTACAACCTGTCCTCTTACAACCTGTCTTCTTACAACCTGTCCTCTTACAACCTGTCCTCCTACAACCTGTCCAGTGTAGGGAGAGACGAGAGTGTCCAGTGTAGTGAGAGACGAGAGTGTCCAGTGTAGGGAGAGACGAGAGTGTCCAGTGTAGGGAGAGACGAGAGTGTCCAGTGTAGGGAGAGACGAGAGTGTCCAGTGTAGGGAGAGACGAGAGTGTCCAGTGTAGGGAGAGACGAGAGTGTCCAGTGTAGAGAGAGACGAGTGTCCAGTGTAGGGAGAGACGAGAGTGTCCAGTGAAGGGAGAGACGAGAGTGTCCAGTGTAGGGAGAGACGAGAGTGTCTAATGTAGGGAGAGACGAGAGTGTCCAATGTAGGGAGAGACGAGAGAGGCCAAAGCTGTGGGAGTGTAAATTACACTGCCACAGGTTTGTAAATTGCAGGAATGAATGGTGTTGGCTACGGGGCTGTGAACATGTATCTGAATGACACGTAGGCATAAGGAGTGTTACAAAGTAAATGGATTTATTGAAAACCTACAAATTGCTATGTAAGTGTGCATTCCAGTGGTTGGTATTGGCTTGCACAACTCCGTCCCTCAGTGTATTACACCTGTTGACCGCCCGCACAGCGTACGATTAGTCCCTTACTCCTTCGAGTCACTAATGCTCTTTCTTGCATGCTCCTTCGAGTCATTTCCACGTCTCAAGCTTCCACCTGTGTCCTCTTGTCCTACTGTCTCTCACCCGAGTGCTGTTGGGTTTGTAGTGTACAAAGTGAAGGGTTGTAAGAGTGATGTATGGAGCTGCGCCTCCCAGTGCCGTTAGCTACGTGCACCACATCTGTTACCTCGAATGTGTCACTTGTATGTTTATCTTCTTGTTTCCTGTTACGGTTATTTGTCATTACCTGTGCATCACAAGTGGTGATTGGTCCAATGTCCCGGGTCCCTGGTCCCTGGGCTTGCTTGTCCCGGGTCCTGGTCCCTGGGCTTGCTTGTCCCGGGTCCCTGGTCCCTGGGCTTGCTTGTCCCGGGTCCCTGGTCCCTGGGCTTGCTTGTCCCGGGTCCCTGGTCCCTGGGCTTGCTTGTCCCGGGTCCCTGGTCCCTGGGCTTGCTTGTCCCGGTCCCTGGTCCTTGGGCTTGCTTGTCCCGGGTCCCTGGTCCCTGGGCTTGCTTGTCCCGGGTCCCTGGTCCCTGAGCTTGCTTGTCCCGGGTCCTTGGTCCTTGGGGGCAGATTGTCTCAGGTCGTGTGAGGTGGTCAAGTTTAGCCAGCCCGCGGCCTGTCCTCCGACCTCATCATGTTGGGAAGTGTGTGGGTGTGGCCACTGTGAACCATGTCCTGTGTTGATATCTGTACCTGGGGATTTGTCCAGTGCCAACAGAGTACTAGCTGCTTCATACCTAGTTAGTGGCCAGGGCAGTGGTTCTGTGGCAATAGGTAGAGTCACTCTTCATAGGTTTCCTCTCATTGGTGAATTGTTGGCGTGTGCACTCCTGTGCCTCTGGAGTGTGCTCTAGTGGTCTCCGTGGTGACACAGCAGCAGGGGACCCGCCATACACGTTCACCCAGGATACCAGTGTTGAATGTGAAGAAATGCCTCGCTCCGGACGGTGGCTCTCTGCTCCTTCCTCTTCCTGGGGGCTTCAGTACTATTCTCTCTTGGTTCGATGACTGTTGAGTTGGTCGGGAGGACTTCTAGCCTGAGGAGCTGGTGTTGGGTGTCGCTGTTTAAGCCTTTAATCAAACTCTCAACTAACTACCGGGGCATTGGGTGTTCTGAGTACCTTGTTGGTGTTGTGTGTGGGTGGTGGTCGTCTTCTCATCACTGTGGTCCTTAGCGGCTAATAGCGCTGTTGAAGACATTATCAACACACACTCGGGGTCCTCACCAACCTGTTTACAAAGGGACTAATGGGTGGCATCATGTTTAAGCTTAAGGAGCGATTACAGCGTCCCTATAACACTTAGCGGGGCAGTGGTTATCTCTGGAGGAGGCTTCTTGAAAATACAAGATAACAGTTAACATAGTTTATTGGTTAAATCTACTCGCTAATACATGCGGGTGTTTACTGGCCAGGGTGTTGGTCAATGATGAGTCACATTAGAGACACAAGGGACATGTAAGTTATCGATGAGCAATTCACCCATTAACAACCTCAGTTGACAGACCAATAATAAACTCAACTTTTCAACCACTGGCAGTACTCAACTGGGACTCTGGAGCTTACTGATGCTCAGGTAATCACAGTACACAGTAAATAATAACCTTATCAAGTGCATAAGTAGTAGTTATGCGCAATAATTACACAGTAACCATTGTGCTCAGCCTAATGCGGAGGCGTGTAATCACTGAGATAATGGCTGAAGTGATCACAAATTTCCTCCACTGAGGCAGAGGTTAACAGCCTTGAGCCTCTCTCTGGTCTCAGCGATCACCCCTTCAAATGGGGAATGGATGGGAGGACGAGGGGACCGGGGAGGGGGAATGGTGGGAAGGACTGGGAGACAGGGGGGGGGGAAGGTTTCTCAGCAACGTATGTGCCATGCTGAGCCACAGCAACGTGTGGCCGGGTACAGCTAGTATCAATATAAATAAAATGGAAATGTTTGATCAAAATCGCTAATCTCCGAAAGTTCTTCACCGATTGCTTTGAAATTTTCACACAACGTTCCATTCGCATCCGAGCGGGTTTTATATACTTACTATGTCGATGTCACGTCTGTGACGGTAAAAAAAAAAAACATGTTTTTCTGAAAAACTGTGTTTTTAATGTGAGGGAAATCTTCGAAACCTCTTTACCAAGTGTTTTTAAATTTTTACACAACGTTGCATTCGAATAGGCGCATCGTTTTATACCAACTATATTGATGCCTCTCCTG
Organism: Procambarus virginalis; assembly: GCA_020271785.1. NCBI lineage: Eukaryota > Metazoa > Arthropoda > Malacostraca > Decapoda > Cambaridae > Procambarus > Procambarus virginalis. The sequence continues at coordinate 6,677 of WNGS01048944.1, read as the reverse complement.
TGACAGGTAAAAACATGCGTTTTTGAAAAACTTTGCCATCTTTTGCACATAAGACGAACACATGCTATACTAAATATGTTAGATTCCATTTCATTGTTTCCAATTTCATTGATAAATTGAATTTTTCATAAATTTCGATTTATTTTCATTGATTTGATTATTTTGTGAGATATTGCATTGGAATTGAGCTGTGTTGTTTACCATACCATTCATTTCGTAAGTATAAGTATAGATGCCACACCTGTGACAGGTAAAAAACGTTCTTTTTTTTAATGAAACAGGGCCATCTGTTGCACGTAAGAGCAACACACGCTATACTATATTTGTTACGATACCATTTCAATGTTTCCGATTTCATTGATAAATTTAATTTCATAGATTTTTTATTAATTTTCATTTCATTTAATTATTTTGTGTGACATTGCATTGGAATTGAGCTGTGTTGTTTACTATACCGTTCATTTCGTGAGTATAGTTTATTTTTTTTCATTATTTTTATTTTTTTTAACTGTTTTTCTTATATTTCAGTGATGGGAAGATCTGGGGCCAGATTCACGAAGCAGTTACACAAGTACTTACGAACGTGTACATCATTCTACAATCTTTGACGGCTTTGGTTACATTTATTAAACAGTTTACAGACATGATAACTTGCTGATCAACTGTTGTTATTGTTATAAACAACCTCCTGGTGCTTCGGAGCTCATTAACTGTTTAATAATTGTAACAAAAGCCGCCAAAGATTGAGAAAAGATGTACAGATTCGTAAGTGTTTGCTTAACGTCTTTGTGAATCTAGCCCCAGATCATTTGATGTTACCAATTTTCTGATGGGAACATCAGATCATTTGATCATCAGACGAGGAAGTGGGGAAGTGGTGGGGGAGGACGAGGGGAGACAGGGGGAAGGTTGCTGTGGCTCAGCAATGCACATGCGTTGCTGAGCCACAGCAACGCGTGGCCGGGTACAGCTAGTATATGTATAAATCTCAGTCATTAAGTAGTTAAATAGTTTGACATCTTGCCGGAATACACACCAAAAATACGTGAAATATTGTATAATCCGACATTCATACAGACATGTATAACATACATTGTTATAATAATGTATAACGGACATTATGGTGACATAAAGTATACTTATCACTTATTACAAGAATATATGTTTAAACTTTATTGTTAATGATATATTAATGCCAATTATAGAATTTATTTATAAAGTTTGGACACGGTGTATGTTAATATGTTCTATACATTGTATATATACTCTGTATACTATATACATTTTATACACTAGGTCATAACAGACCTGGAGAGAGACCACTACCAGTTGACAGTTCAGGCAAGGGACCCCCTACCAGTTGACAGTTCAGACAAGGGACCCCCCCCTACCAGTTGACAGTTCAGGCAAGGGTCCCCTACCAGTCGACAGTTCAGGCAAGGGTCCCCTACCAGTTGACAGTTCAGGCAAGGGACCCCCCTACCAGTTGACAGTTCAGGCAAGGGACCCCTACTAGTTGACAGTTCAGGCAAGGGACCCCCCTACCAGTTGACAGTTCAGGCAAGGGACCCCCCTACTAGTTGACAGTTCAGGCAAGGGACCCCCCTACTAGTTGACAGTTCAGGCAAGGGACCCCCCTACCAGTTGACAGTTCAGGCAAAGGACCCCCCTACTAGTTGACAGTTCAGGCAAGGGACCCCCCTACCAGTTGACAGTTCAGGCAAGGGACCCCTACTAGTTGACAGTTCAGGCAAAGGATCCCCCTACCAGTTGACAGTTCAGGCAAGGGACCCCTACTAGTTGACAGTTCAGGCAAGGGACCCCCCTACCAGTTGACAGTTCAGGCAAGGGACCCCTCTACCAGTTGACAGTTCAGGCAAGGGACCCCCCTACTAGTTGACAGTTCAGGCAAGGGACCCCCCTACCAGTTGACAGTTCAGGCAAGGGACCCCTACTAGTTGACAGTTCAGGCAAGGGACCCCCCTACCAGTTGACAGTTCAGGCAAGGGACCCCCCTACCAGTTGACAGTTCAGGCAAGGGACCCCCTACCAGTTGACAGTTCAGGCAAGGGACCCCTCTACCAGTTGACAGTTCAGGCAAGGGACCCCCCTACCAGTTGACAGTTCAGGCAAGGGACCCCCCTACCAGTTGACAGTTCAGGCAAGGGACCCCTACTAGTTGACAGTTCAGGCAAGGGACCCCCCTACCAGTTGACAGTTCAGGCAAGGGACCCCTCTACCAGTTGACAGTTCAGGCAAGGGACCCCCCTACCAGTTGACAGTTCAGGCAAGGGACCCCTCTACCAGTTGACAGTTCAGGCAAGGGACCCCTACCAGTTGACAGTTCAGGCAAGGGACCCTACCAGTTGACAGTTCAGGCAAGGGACCCCTACCAGTTGACAGTTCAGGCAAGGGACCCCCCTACCAGTTGACAGTTCAGGCAAGGGACCCCCCTACCAGTTGACAGTTCAGGCAAGGGACCCCTACCAGTTGACAGTTTAGGCAAGGGACCCCTACCAGTTGACAGTTCAGGCAAGGGTCCCCCCTACCAGTTGACAGTTCAGGCAAGGGTCCCCCTACCAGTTGACAGTTCAGGCAAGGGACCCCCTACCAGTTGACAGTTCAGGCAAGGGACCCCTACCAGTTGACAGTTCAGGCAAGGGACCCCCCTACCAGTTGACAGTTCAGGCAAGGGACCCCTACCAGTTGACAGTTCAGGCAAGGGACCCCTACCAGTTGACAGTTCAGGCAAGGGACCCCTACCAGTTGACAGTTTAGGCAAGGGACCCCTACCAGTTGATAGTTCAGGCAAGGGACCCCTACCAGTTGACAGTTTAGGCAAGGGACCCCTACCAGTTGACAGTTCAGGCAAGGGTCCTCCCTACCAGTTGACAGTTCAGGCAAGGGTCCCCCTACCAGTTGACAGTTCAAGCAAGGGACCCCTACCACTTGACAGTTCAGGCAAGGGTCCCCCCTACCAGTTGACAGTTCAGGCAAGGGTCCCCCTACCAGTTGACAGTTCAGGCAAGGAACCCCCCTACCAGTTGACAGTTCAGGCAAGGGACCCCTACCAGTTGACAGTTCAGGCAAGGGACCCCTACCAGTTGACAGTTCAGGCAAGGGACCTCTACCAGTTGACAGTTCAGGCAAGGGTCCCCCTACCAGTTGACAGTTCAGGCAAGGGTCCCCCTACCAGTTGACAGTTCAGGCAAGGGACCCCTACCAGTTGACAGTTCAGGCAAGGGACCCCTACCAGTTGACAGTTCAGGCAAGGGTCCCCCCTACCAGTTGACAGTTCAGGCAAGGGTCCCCCTACCAGTTGACAGTTCAGGCAAGGGACCCCTACCAGTTGACAGTTCAGGCAAGGGACCTCTACCAGTTGACAGTTCAGGCAAGGGACCCCCTACCAGTTGACAGTTCAGGCAAGGGACCCCTACCAGTTGACAGTTCAGGCAGGGGACCTCTACCAGTTGACAGTTCAGGCAAGGGACCCCCCTACCAGTTGACAGTTCAGGCAAGGGACCCCTACCAGTTGACAGTTCAGGCAAGGGACCTCTACCAGTTGACAGTTCAGGCAAGGGACCCCTACCAGTTGACAGTTCAGGCAAGGGTCCCCCCTACCAGTTGACAGTTCAGGCAAGGGTCCCCCTACCAGTTGACAGTTCAGGCAAGGGACCCCCCGTACCAGTTGACAGTTCAGGCAAGGGACCCCCCCTACCAGTTGACAGTTCAGGCAAGGGACCCCCTACCACTTGACAGTTCAGGCAAGGGTCCCCCCTACCAGTTGACAGTTCAGGCAAGGGTCCTCCTACCAGTTGACAGTTCAGGCAAGGAACCCCCCTACCAGTTGACAGTTCAGGCAAGGGACCCCCCCTACCAGTTGACAGTTCAGGCAAGGGACCCCTACCAGTTGACAGTTCTGGCAAGGGACCCCCTACCAGTTGACAGTTCAGGCAAGGGACCCCCCTACCAGTTGACAGTTCAGGCAAGGGACCCCTACCAGTTGACAGTTCAGGCAAGGGACCTCTACCAGTTGACAGTTCAGGCAAGGGACCCCCCTACCAGTTGACAGTTCAGGCAAGGGACCCCTACCAGTTGACAGTTCAGGCAAGGGACCTCTACCAGTTGACAGTTCAGGCAAGGGACCCCCCTACCAGTTGACAGTTCAGGCAAGGGACCCCTACCAGTTGACAGTTCAGGCAAGGGACGCCCCTACCAGTTGACAGTTCAGGCAAGGGACCCCCCTACCACTTGACAGTTCAGGCAAGGGTCCCCCCTACCAGTTGACAGTTCAGGCAAGGGTCCCCCTACCAGTTGACAGTTCAGGCAAGGGACCCCCCCTACCAGTTGACAGTTCAGGCAAGGGACCCCCCTACCAGTTGACAGTTCAGGCAAGGGACCCCCTACCAGTTGACAGTTCAGGCAAGGGACCCCCCTACCAGTTGACAGTTCAGGCAAGGGTCCCCCCTACCAGTTGACAGTTCAGGCAAGGGACCCCCTACCAGTTGACAGTTCAGGCAAGGGACCCCCTACCAGTTGACAGTTCAGGCAAGGGACCCCCCTACCAGTTGACAGTTCAGGCAAGGGACCCCCCTACCAGTTGACAGTTCAGGCAAGGGACCCCTACCAGTTGACAGTTCAGGCAAGGGACCCCCTACCAGTTGACAGTTCAGGCAAGGGACCCCCCTACCAGTTGACAGTTCAGGCAAGGGACCCCTACCAGTTGACAGTTCAGGCAAGGGACCCCTACCAGTTGACAGTTCAGGCAAGGGACCCCCTACCAGTTGACAGTTCAGGCAAGGGACCCCTACCAGTTGACAGTTCAGGCAAGGGACCCCTACCAGTTGACAGTTCAGGCAAGGGACCCCCCTACCAGTTGACAGTTCAGGCAAGGGACCCCTACCAGTTGACAGTTCAGGCAAGGGACCCCTACCAGTTGACAGTTCAGGCAAGGGACCCCCCTACCAGTTGACAGTTCAGGCAAGGGACCCCCCTACCAGTTGACAGTTCAGGCAAGGGACCCCCCTACCAGTTGACAGTTCAGGCAAGGGACCCCTACCAGTTGACAGTTCAGGCAAGGGACCTCTACCAGTTGACAGTTCAGGCAAGGGACCCCCCTACCAGTTGACAGTTCAGGCAAGAGACCCCTACCAGTTGACAGTTCAGGCAAGGGACCCCTACCAGTTGACAGTTCAGGCAAGGGACCCCCCTACCAGTTGACAGTTCAGGCAAGGGACCCCCCTACCAGTTGACAGTTCAGGCAAGGGACCCTCCCTACCAGTTGACAGTTCAGGCAAGGGACCCCTACCAGTTGACAGTTCAGGCAAGGGACCCCCCTACCAGTTGACAGTTCAGGCAAGGGACCCCCCTACCAGTTGACAGTTCAGGCAAGGGACCCCCCTACCAGTTGACAGTTCAGGCAAGGGACCCCTACCAGTTGACAGTTCAGGCAAGGGACCCCCCTACCAGTTGACAGTTCAGGCAAGGGACCCCTACCAGTTGACAGTTCAGGCAAGGGACCCTACCAGTTGACAGTTCAGGCAAGGGACCCTCTACCAGTTGACAGTTCAGGCAAGGGACCCCCCTACCAGTTGACAGTTCAGGCAAGGGACCCCTACCAGTTGACAGTTCAGGCAAGGGACCCCTACCAGTTGACAGTTCAGGCAAGGGACCCCTACCAGTTGACAGTTCAGGCAAGGGACCCCTACCAGTTGACAGTTCAGGCAAGGGACCCCTACCAGTTGACAGTTCAGGCAAGGGACCCCTACCAGTTGACAGTTCAGGCAAGGGACCCCTACCAGTTGACAGTTCAGGCAAGGGACCCCCCTACCAGTGACAGTTCAGGCAAGGGACCCCCTACCAGTTGACAGTTCAGGCAAGGGACCCCTACCAGTTGACAGTTCAGGCAAGGGACCCCCCCTACCAGTTGACAGTTCAGGCAAGGGACCCCTACCAGTTGACAGTTCAGGCAAGGGACCCCCTACCAGTTGACAGTTCAGGCAAGGGACCCCCTACCAGTTGACAGTTCAGGCAAGGGACCCCTACCAGTTGACAGTTCAGGCAAGGGACCCCTACCAGTTGACAGTTCAGGCAAGGGACCCCTACCAGTTGACAGTTCAGGCAAGGGACCCCTACCAGTTGACAGTTCAGGCAAGGGACCCCCCTACCAGTTGACAGTTCAGGCAAGGGACCCCCCTACCAGTTGACAGTTCAGGCAAGGGACCCTACCAGTTGACAGTTCAGGCAAGGGACCCTACCAGTTGACAGTTCAGGCAAGGGACCCTACCAGTTGACAGTTCAGGCAAGGGACCCCTACCAGTTGACAGTTCAGGAAGGGACCCCTACCAGTTGACAGTTCAGGCAAGGGACCCCCTACCAGTTGACAGTTCAGGCAAGGGACCCCCCTACCAGTTGACAGTTCAGGCAAGGGACCCCTACCAGTTGACAGTTCAGGCAAGGGACCCCCACCAGTTGACAGTTCAGGCAAGGGACCCCCTACCAGTTGACAGTTGAGGCAAGGGACCCCCTACCAGTTGACAGTTCAGGCAAGGGACCCCCTACCAGTGACAGTTCAGGCAAGGGACCCCCTACCAGTTGACAGTTCAGGCAAGGGACCCCTACCAGTTGACAGTTCAGGCAAGGGACCCCTACCAGTTGACAGTTCAGGCAAGGGACCC
>WNGS01048940.1:0-13525 GCA_020271785.1 Procambarus virginalis | reverse complement strand
TATATATATATATATATATATATATATATATATATATATATATTTTTTAAACCTAGAAGGGGTACCACCTCTGGTGCAAGTGTAGGGACCCATAGCCTCGGAGAAGAAAATAAAGAGTACTCAGAGAAGACCTTGTGGATCCTCACTGAACACTTTGATATTTTCTTCTCCTACCACCCCTATTCTTTGGTATGTGTGTATCCTTATCTAACTTTATTTGAAAATGTCATTACACAAAAAAGTTACAATATTGAACATGCAGGGTACAAGGCTGCTTGTCACAAGTTGAAAAGCTCCTCCAGCTCCTCAGATGGCGGGCAGGAACCATGGATGCAGTGAGCATTTCCTCTCGGATTGCCACACTGAGGCGCTGAAAAAGAAAACTGGCAGCTCTAGGGTCTCTAGTTGTTTCGATTAGCTTAGACCCCAACTCCTTCAAAAAGCTAGCAGCACTTTTACCCCAGGCACCAAGTGTCTCTGAGGCAATGGGGACAAAATTGTAGTGGTGCTCAAGGTCTCTGTATTTACGTGACTTGGCCACTTCCGGTGATTGGCAGCTCCTCCTGCTTGAGTAGCACTGAAGTCAACATAGGTATTGGCTAAAGTTGAGACGCAAGTGTAGTCCCACACCAACTGTCTACCATTCCTCCAGGGGTTCACCATGATTCCATCTGGGCGACCGACAGGCTCATTAGAGTTGCGGGACATTAGGTAGCGGGGCTCTCTCTCTGCTGGACAGCCGGCTGTGGTAAGGCTTCTCTTAATAATGTCATTGACTTCGCCGTGTCTTGCATGCCATCCTCCTGTCCTTTGGCAGAGAAGACCATGCCGTCCGTACCTGTCAGCCTCTGCTTCGCGGCAAATACACCTGTATTCGGTGTGGATTGGGGCAGCGAGACGAAGAGCCACAGCAATTCGTAGGGCCTGCGGTGTGAGACGGGTGCCGGTTGCTGACATTGGGATTGCTAATAGGAAATCGCCTTCATGGGGAGCTGCTACAGCTCTAAGTCGGGCAGTGTCATGTGTTGTTGTCGCAGCTTCTAGCAAAGTCGCAGCTTCTTGGTCGGCAATGGGGCGATCCCAGCTGGATTGCTTATGGGCTTCAGAAGGCAGTGGTTGGGGTGCTGGTCCTGCGAGAGAGACCCATTTGGTTGTGCAGTCTGTGAAGCTGGGATCATGTACCCCTGCCTGTTGAACTAGGTGCTCAGGTAGGATTTCCTTCACCAAGTTGTCAGACCCCACTGAAGAGGACAGAAACGCTGGTACAGCAATTTGTGTTGCTGTGCGCACGCCAAGGCCCCCGAGTCTGACAGGAAGGGAGGCCTGTTTCCACTGCGAGTTGCTGATATATATATTGATATATTATATATATATATATATAATATATATATATATATATATATATATATATATATATATATATATATATATATATAAATATATATATATATATATATGTCGTACCTAGTAGCCAGAACGCACTTCTCAGCCTACTATACAAGGCCCGATTTGCCTAATAATCCAAGTTTTCATGAATTAATTGTTTTTCGACTACCTAACCTAACCTAACCTAACTTTTTCGACTAGTTAACCTAACCTAACCTATAAATATAGGTTAGGTTAGGTTAGGTAGGGTTGGTTAGGTTCGGTCATATATCTACGTTAATTTTAACTCCAATAAAAAAAATTGACCTCATACATAATGAAATGGGTAGCTTTATCATTTCATGAGAAAAAATTAGAGAAAATATATTAATTCAGGAAAAACTTGGCTTATTAGGCAAATCGGGCCTTGCATAGTAGGCCGAGAAGTGCATTCTGGCTACTAGGTACGACATATATATATATATATATATATATATATATATATATATATATATATATATATATATATAGATATATATATATATATATATATATATATATATATATATGTTTTACCTAGTAGCCAGAACGTCATACTCGGCCTACTATACAAGGCTCGATTTGCCTAATAAGCCAAGTTTTCCTGAATTTATATATTTTTTCTCCTTTTTTTCTTATGAAATGATAAATCTGTCCATTTCATTATTTATTGGATAATTTGTTGAAATTTGAGTTCAAACTAACGTAGATATATGACCAAACCTAACCAACCCTACCTAACCTAACCTAACCTATCTTAACATAACTTTAACTAACACAACTAAGTCAATAATTTATGTTCCTAATGTAATATAATAATGAACAAGACAAAAATTAAGTAAAAGGTGCTGAGAATAATGCGCTGGCTGAAAACATCCACTATTACACAGAGCGTACTAGATAGTTGTATCAGCTTTGAGAGCACAGAATATTCTAAATCCAATGGCTCGTGCACGCTCAGTCATTAGCTATGCAGATGGCGCTGAAGTCGAGTGCAGACGATGATTCACCAACGGGAAGCGTGCTGGCTGGAGTGGTGGTTTGGTGATCGATGAAGGTGGAGTAGCGACAGCGAGGAGGGGGCAGTGGAGTGAGTGATACGTATATGGTATGTTTGCTCCCTGCAGAAACATATTCTACTAAATATGTACTACCCTTGATTGTAGTATCTAGTTGTTGGAGATGTACTGAAGTAACATGAAGATAGGAAAGAGCAGGCCAAATCTCTCTTGAAGAAGATTAACGTAACAGCTCTCCTCCGAAGCCTGCTCTTACGAGTTAAGTTACTTCAGTAGATGGTAGGGAGGTAGGAGTAGCTGTCTCTACCTCGTAGACTCTGGAGAGGGTGTCGGCTATGATGTTGTCTCAGCCCTTGATGTAGAAGGTCTCCAGGTTAAAATTCTGCAAGTACAGAGCCCAGCATAGAAGACGTTGATTGCTGAATTGAGCCTGTTGCAGGAACCGCAGAGGATTGTGGTCGGAGTTGATGATAATAGACCGATTAACCTGTAGGTAAGGTTCGAAATGTTGCAGATTCAGGACGATGGAGAGGAGTTCCTTTTCTATGGTGCTGTAGTTCTTCTGGTGAGTCTTTAACTTGTAGCTGTAGTAGCTGACAGGAAGAACCTCGTCGCCACGTTGTTGCATTAGGACGCCCCCGATGCCGGTGCCACTTGCGTCGACATTGATGATGAAGGACTTCGTAATATCTGGAGAGGAGAGAATGGGATCAGAACATAGCAGAGATTTAAGTTGTTCAAATGTAACGGTCTGTTGAATGGTCCAATGATACCGTTGCTTGGGGCTGGTTAGATTAATCAATGGTGTCGCTACCATACTAAAATTTTTCACAAACCTACGATAGTAAGATGCAAGGCCAAGGATGCGCAGAAGCTGCTTCCTGGTTGTAGGTTGTGGGTAATGCTGTATGGCTTGAGTGTGAATGGTTAAAGGAGCTATGCTGCCACTCCCTATCACATGACAAAGATAACGCACTTTACCTTTAGCAAAGGTGGACTTGCCCAGGTTGATAGTAAGGCCAGCTATCAGGAACTTGGAGAATAATCGTTGCAGCTGGAGCAGATGTTCGCTCCAGGTGTTAGTTGCCACAACGATGTCATCCAAGTAGGCGTAGGTGTGATCTAGGCCGTAGAGGACGCGGTTGACAGCTCGCTGGAAGGTGGCCGGGGCGTTACACAGTCCAAAAGGAAGGCGTTCATATCTGTACAGGCCAAAAGGAGTGGTGAAGGCAGATATTTCCTTAGCTCTCTCTGTCAGGCTGATTTGGTAATAGCCCTTTAACAAATCAAGTTGGGACAAATAGTTAACATTACCTACTGCGTCATGGATATCATCTATACGAGGTAAAGGGTAAGCATCCTTGACGGTCACAAGGTTCAGTTTCCGACAGTCGGTACACAGTCGTACTTTACCGTGCGGTTTCGGCACCAAGATGCAGGGTGAGTCCCAAGGGGACTCACAAGGGGTGGCCAGCCCATGATCCAGAAGGTACTGTACTTCAGCACGCATAACTTCCTTTTTGTACGGGCTGATACGGTAGAAGGGTTGACGAATCGGCCGGGTATCAGGAAGCAGCTGAATGTCGTGCTGAACCATATTACACTCCTGGGAATCATCGCTGAACAACTTCTGATGTACTTGAAGAACTTTGATGAGAGGAGCACTGTTACAGTCCTGTAAATATTTAGGAAGATCAGTAAGGATTTCCGAGTTGGAAGGCACTGACTCAGAGTTAGTGCTTTCAGGAGGAGAAGCAGGGAAGGTCTCACTGTGGAGGTATGGATCTTTAAAAGTGGAGAGAGATATTAGCACAGTAGGGGGATACCTTTATACTCCTTCAGAAGATTGACGTGGCACAACTGGGTCTTCCGCCGCCTATCCGGAGTCTCAAGAACGTAGTTGTGGTTGTTTCTGCACTCCTTGATGCGGTAGGGTCCTGAAAACTTATTTTGCAATGGAGAACCAGGGATCGGAAAATATGCCAACACGAAGTCTCCAGCTTTAAATTTCCTGATTGTGCTGCGTTTGTCAAAATAAGTCTTCATTCTATCTTGAGCTTTCAATAAATTATCATTAGCCAATTTACGTATTCTCTCTAGAATGTGCTTTAAGTATTGAAGAAACTGGGGCACATGCTGAGGGTCACTGAAAGTGGCATTACGTAGAGAGTCTTTAAAAGCTTTAAGAGGAGTACGGCACTTACGTCCGCAGAGCATCTCATAAGGAGATACTCCTAGAGACCCATTTGGGAGACTTCTGAAAATGCACATGATGGTGTCAAGTTGTTTATCCCAGTCTTTCATGGTTTCATTGCAAAATTTCTTAAGGAGTGATTTTATCGTTTGGTGACTACGTTCAAGACAACCCTGTGAAGCAGGATGATAGGGACTGGACAATACCTGAGTGATGTTGAATTCTTCCAGTGTCTTCTTGAAGAGATCACTGGTGAAGTTGGTGCCACAGTCACTTATATATCCCGAGGAAATCTATATTGGGTAAAGATCTTCAATAGTTGTTTCACCACCGAAGCAGCCGTGATGTTCTTTACAGGAACTGCTATGGGGAATCTGGTGGTTGGACACAGGATGGTTAGTATATAAGCGTTGCCAGAACTGGTCCGAGGTAAAGGACCAACACAGTCTATGATGATTCTGTAAAAAGGCTCCGAAGGCACCGGGATAGGAATCAAAGGAGCCTTGGGAATTGGGATGTTAGGTTTTCCTGCCATCTGACATGTATGACCACTGTTGTACATAACTTTTTATATCTTTAATCATACCTGGCCAGTTGTAGTCTTGTCTGATTCCGTGATAGGTTTTATTAAAACCATAGTGAGAAAGTGCTCCATGGGCCAGGTGTAGAATATCAGGCCGAAGGCTGGTGGGAACTACTAGTTGGTCGATATTAGCCCAATCGTCACCCTCCGTTAGTTTACTGGGTCGGTACCTGCGGTAGAGCAGCTGAGTCTCTAGGAAGAATCCAGGAATACTGTCAGATTGAGTCTCGACCTGGAAGAATAATGGTGTTAATGAAGGATCCTCCCTCTGTAACTTACGGAACTCCAACATAGTAAGATTCGGTGGTAGATTCTGATGGTCTTGAGAGACAGCTGTTGCAGTAGAGTCAACTGGTTGCGGGCGTGCAGCTTGCGCACAGGTTGTCACCAAAACCGGAGGAGAGAGACTTCACCACTTTCTTGGACCTCTGCTGGAACATACTTCAAGATGGGGTTTCCCACTACCAAGTCACATACCTGGGGGTTGTCCATGATGATCAAGTTGGAAGGTTGCAGATCTTCGGCCAAGTCGTTGCCCAGGAGAAGTTGTACCCCTGACATGGGAAAAGGCTTTTCTCTGATGGCGGCTTGGACTTCACCGGTCACGAAAGGACAATCCAGGTGGACTCTGGCGAGTGGATACGGAGTGGTAGCAGTGAGGTCAGTGATAAGGACCGTCTCCCAGGTGTAGGTGATGTTAGGCACAGCCGATTTCAAAACGATTGACTGAAGAGCAGCGGTGTCCCTCAAGATCTTCACTTGAGAACATCCCTCCGAATCTGTATTGTTGATTCTGTATCTGTATCTGATTATCTGTATTTCAGGGTATAGGTGTTTGCTGAAGAGAGGAAGATCATTAACAGGAACACCAACATTCATCACAGGCAAAAGTACAAAGCTACAGGAAACAACAAAAAATAAATACAGAAAATAAATACAGAAAAACAGTTAAATACATAAACAGGGAAATACAAACAGAGATAAACACAGAAACGCCACACACATAATAAAGCAACGTCACAAGGACAAGAAAAGAAACACACGCACACAAGCGACATACACAACCACACCGCCCGCCACCCCAACACAGTATACAGAGCGAGCGCAACGACACGAAAGAAATAACGCCAAACACCCACAACCACAACACAAACACACACACCAAAGGCAAATCACAAAACGCACAACAAAACAGGCCACGCAGGGGCAAGAACAACATTCACGCGCACACACAAGGACACCCACCTGTGCACGCAGACACCGGGGAAACATCACGCACAATACAGACAGAAACCAAACACACCAATAAACCAATCACTCATACTTCTCCGGGTACTCCCGAGCTGGAAACCGTAAGCAATAAGCGTCCCAAACAAGTTGGTCACTAACAGGAATCGGACACCCAGGAGTCGCAATAGGCCGAGGCATCGAATCCGGCACTCCCGAAACAAAACACTGTGCTCGTGGAACCCAGATGTTAGACGGGCATCAGGGAACAGGACGCACCAGGTCATTACACTGAAAAGTCGCAGTTGCCGTAGATCTGTCGAGCATCTCGCCGTTCGGGAGGACGAAAGGGATGGGTTTCCCCCGAGGAAGCTGGTCACAGGGCCGCACACTTGGAAGCACACCTGACTGCACGGCAGGCCGCACACCGGGCCGCCCACTAAGGCGTGCACTCCGTTCGGTGCTGGGAACCGCACCGAGACCCGCAGAGGGTGGCTCCACAGGGACCCCAGTGCCCCCATCAACCAGAACAGGAGCAGAGGCCCCCCGCCGCACATCCATCGACAACACCACGAGAAGGTCGCGATCACCAGGGGTAACCGTCCACTGAGGGGAGCCACCAACAGGAGGCACAGCATCCAACCCAGAAGGCACCACAGTGTCGGCCACAGCATCATCATCCATCGCATCATGCTCTTCTGCCCACGACCGGCGAGGTGACGCACCCCAAGCCGAGCGACGGCGCTTAAAAAAAGGCCGCTGATCGTCGGAACTGTCACTCCCAGCAAGCGGTGTCCCAGAAGAACCATCGGCAGGCGGCCCCAAAGCTGGGGCAGCACGATCACACAAAACAGCAGCCTCAACAGCGCGGGGCAAAAAGCCACCACCAGGAACGGAGACCGGAGTCAGAGAAGGAAGAGACACAGCAGGTGGAAGGGTAGACTCCAGCACACGTGAGGGATCCAGTGAGGGCGACGGAAGTTGTAGAAGAGAAGAGGTACTCGGCAATGAGGAAACCGCCAGAGGCGACGAGGTAGATGACGTGGGTGGAGACACACATGCCACCGTCCCGCCAGCCTCGGGAAGCACATGGCCACCAGCAGGAGATGCAGGCGCCACCCCTACCGCATCCCCCAAGGCCAACGGACGTGGATGCACCTCCGCAATATTCGAACGACGATGGCCCGAAACAGGCGCCCCCAGGTCCCCCGAGCTCACCCGCGGGGCAGACATATCAGGTCCAGACGTAGGGACATCCGGAACCGCCGCAGGATCCACACCAGGCACCTGCACAGAACGAGGACCCGATGGGGAGTCCACACTCACAGATAAGCGAGGAAAATCATCCTTGAGGAAAACTGAAGGGGCTTCAGCATGAGGAGTGTCGCAACCGGCCACTACATGGCCCTCAGCACCACAACGGAAGCACGTGCGGGTTTGACCCTGATGAATGGTCCTCAGAGACAGCCCACGATACGAGACCCTGGATGGTATAGGGTTCATGAGCCGCATGACAAGTGTGCGTGAACCCAGCCGGACCCCCTTCAGCCGGCCCGCACTCAAAGTGTTGAACCGGTGCTTCACCACCGACCCAAACCGCGTAAACAAGGACATGAGGGCCGTCTCGGGGAAGGTCACCGGCACGCCGTGGACACTCACAAACGTCAAGGACTCCCAGGGATCCGAGATCTCCACATACACAGCCGAAGCCGGAAGAGGAAGCGTGTGGCCATTCCAGCGGGCCACAAATTCCCGGTAAACAAGTGACGTGGCGAACGACACCGCAACACTTGTGGGCGACAACTTCTCGAGGCCCAAGAGCTCTGGGACGTCAACACGGAGGACGTCCAGGAGGGCAAAACCTATAACAGGCCAGTCCACATTAGCAGAAAAGTCCAGCCTCACTGTGTCGATCCTCCGAATGCGGATAGCACCAGCCGCGTCCATATTGGCAGGCGGGGCCCCGACCAGCGGGCGCTCCACACCCCCCACAGCACCCGCCACTCAGCAACGGCAGACGACTACTAACAGCTGGAGCTGTTAGTAGTCGTCTGCACCCTCTGGTGGCGCAGACAGGAATCAATGACGTGGAAACTGGTAACTATCCTGTGGAAATTCAATCGTTAATGTAAAAACAATTAACGTTAATATTAGATGGTAAATGATTATTCAATCAAAATCGCAGGAAATCTTGTACCCGGCACTCAATGTACAAGAATAAGGGCAAGAATATCCTACTATATAAATGAAAAAGATAGTTTCAAGAACAAATGAAACTTTTAATTGTTTCAAAAGTGAAAGGGTAGTCCAAGAATGTAGGGATACCTTGCCGGGTCTCTATAGGACAGAAGCAAGGGGTTTCCTACTTAACTAAATGATACTTACAGAATTAGCGTTCTTTGTGCTCTGAAAAAGAAAGCCAATTCCCTACCTGAGTAAATATCATCATCTCTGACCGACGTGTCAACTGGTGACGAGAACTGCTGTTGAGGTCCCAACTCAACCGTGTAGTCCGTGCTAGAGGATCTATGGCCCTCTTTATCCTCCTTCGGTCTGATTGCAGAAGATAGGGTACGTGGCCCGAAGACAAATCAAAGTATCAGGGTACCAAAGGGGATGATCTGTCGTAAATTGAGAAATATTCTAGGGACGAAAAAGGTGGAATACACGAGTAATAACACTGAGGGATGAACGACCAACTAAGAGAGTGACTGAGGCCTCCAGTCACCACGTAATCCACAGTCATCCAACACTCACAATATGTTACCCTCGAAATGCACAAAATGCACAGCACCATATAAATATTAAAAGTTATAAATATATTGAAAAGCAACTGTATCAAAACCAAGTACACTTACCACAAATTGATGTTCTAGTATCAGTACCTGAGTGAGGCTCCTAGGACAGGCCCCCATTAAATGTGATGGAAGAAAGAAAAATGTACGTAGGTGTTCGGCAGTCCTCCCAATGGCTGGTGTCAATACCAATCACATTTACAAAAAAAAAAAGAGAAAAAAAAGTTGACTGCATGGCTATTGCCTCCTGTGGTCAAGTAAAAGGGAAAAACACGCAAAACAAATCATATGAACAATGAAACTTTAATTAACTTGAAAACAAATATGAACAAAGATAATCACTTGACTATGTACAGTGCTAATTAAACAAAATTACAAAGTCAAAAAATAATAAAAATAAAACAATGGTTACATTACTCTATAATGAACAAGACAAAAATGAAGTAAAAGGTGCTGAGAACAATGCGCTGGCTGAAAACATCCACTATTACACACAGCGTACTAGATAGTTGTATCAGCTTTGAGAGCACAGAATATTCTAAATCCAATAGCTCATGCACGCTCAGTCATCTGCTATGCAGATGGCGCTGAAGTCGAGTGCAGACGCCGATTCACCAATGGGAAGCGTGCTGGCTGGAAGTGGTGGTTTGGTGATCGACGAAGGTGGAGTAGTGACAGCGAGGAGGGGGGAGTGGAGTGAGCGATATGTATATGGTATGTTTACTCCCTGTAGAAACGTATTCTACTAAATATGTACTACTCTTGATAGTAGTATCTAGATGTTGTAGATGTACTGAAGTAACATGATGATAGGAAAGAGCAGGCCAAATCTCTCTTGAAGGAGACTATCGTAACAAATATATATATATATATTATATATATATATATATATATATATATATATATATATATATATATATATATATTAGTATATTTTGGTAGCAGTCTTTCCTGTAGACATATGTTATTAAATATGACCGAAAAAGTAAGATTAATAATTCTAACACGAATTTTCTCAATTTTCCTTATGTTTGTTTTTACTGATGACGGTAAATTAAAAATCAATTCTCCAAAAATCATTCTTTATTTCTTAGTCTGACGCGACACTTGAGCGCGTTTCGTAAAACTTATTACATTTTCAAAGACTTTAGTTACACACACACAGAACAACTATAACTGAACAGAGTTTAAATACCTGCATTTGGGTGAGGTGACATGTTACAATGGTTTGGGGTTAGGTGAGAACAAACACAGAACACGAAACAATGGGTATAAGGGAAGAATAGATCTGTAACTGCCAATGATTTCACAGAAATCATTGATAGATACAGCGACAACAGGCGGCTTGACATCTGCGAGGCACTACACATCAAGAAGTCAACACCAGCAATCAACAGCCAATTAACGCACTACTATATTCTACCCACTTCAAGACTCCGCTCCAATATAGAAACATCAAGAAATACGGGCCAATAGGCCTTCTGCAGTTACAGATCTATTCTTCCCTTATACCCATTGTTTCGTGTTCTGTGTTTGTTCTCACCTCACCCCAAACCATTGTAACATGTCACCTCACCCAAATGCAGGTATTTAAACTCTGTTCAGTTATAGTTGTTCTGTGTGTGTGTAACTAAAGTCTTTGAAATGTAATAAGTTTTACGAAACGCGCTCAAGTGTCGCGTCAGACTAAGAAATAAAGAATGAATTTTGGAGAATTGATTTTTAATTTACCGTCATCAGTAAAAACAAACATAAGGAAAATTGAGAAAATTCGTGTTAGAATTATTAATCTTACTTTTTCGGTCATATTTAATAACATATATATATATATATATATATATATATATTATATATATATATATATATATATATATATATATATATATATATATATATATATTATATATATATATATATATATATATTTTGAAGGAACTGGGTTCTAGGCTCATTGAAACAACAAGGGACCCTAGAGCTGCCAGCTTTCTTTTCCAGCGCCTCAGCGTGGCGATACAGAGGGGAAATGCGCACTGCATCCAGGGTTCCTGCCCGCCATCTGAGGAGCTGGAGGAACTCGACAACCTATGATAACCATCTTTGTAACCTATATGTAACTCCTTTTTTGTAACACAGTTCAAATAAAGCAAATATATATGTGTACATATAAAAGAATGGGGGTGGTAGGAGAAGAAAATATTAGTGTTCAGTGAGAAACCACAAGGTCTCCTCTGAATACGTTTTATTTCTTCTCCGAGGCTATGGGTCCCCACATTGGCACCAGAGGTGGTACCCTCACTTAAAAAAAAAAAAAAAAAAAAAAAAAAAAAAAAAAAAAAAAAAAAAAAAAAAAAAAAAAAAAAAAAAAATATATATTATATATATATATATATATATATTATATATATATATATATATATATATATATATATATATATTGTCGGGGTTTCACGGTGTTCTCGTTAGAGAAGGGTTAAAGCGACAGTAGACTGGATCTCCTTTCCAGGTGGTTGCTCCAACAATAACCCTTACTCACCGTCGTTCGGCGGGTCTTCCCTCAAATCCTCTAGGCTCCACTGCTGGCCTCGGAGAGTATCCCAGTCGATCTCACAACCGGCCTTAGATTTGTAAGATGAGTGGGAGCACAGATCGTTCCCTCAATCTGTGGCCCTCCCGACACCGAACTCTTACACAGCCTTCAAGGTCGCCAACTGGTTTTTTAGATGTCCAGTAACACTGCAGTGGTCAGGTGTAATTGTGGCAAGAGCAAATTCCAATAATGTGGTATCAGGCAGGTCACTCTACTTTATATCATAACACGGTCACAAGATAAATGGAGGGGATGATATCAAACACCAAAGAGTTTTGGTATTTTACTTAAAAGACAACGAGAAATATATATGCATCAATGTATCAGAATTAATATATGACAATCGCTCCATTCATAGCATAATATTCTAGAGCGCACCATATGTCAACATCGGCACGTGTCACCTGTCAGAATGCAGCTGACCGGGCCCTCGCGATCGTGGGAACAGACTAGTACTTGTTTTCTAATTGTCACGATCCCCGTTTATTTAACTTTTTCCAAAACACTATTCAACGTTCACATGGCTTACTTATGATTTCACTGGCCTCACGATCAACATCTATTCACAATACTCTCACAGTGACTTTTCACTGTACCAAAAGATTACTCTATTCTTAATAATATTACTGTGAATGCACTCACTTGATCACTGAACTTTTTTATATTTATACTTCCTCTCACAGAGATATCACTGGCAATCACTTCACGTATATGATATTATTCAGCACACAATCATGTCATATATAAATCATAATCAAACTTCAGGCATATATATATATCAATAGATCATAGAGATCAACACACAGGCATTTATATCGATAGATTATGGAGATCAACACACGGGCATTTATATTGATAGATTATAGAGATCAACACACGGGCATTTATATTGATAGATTATAGAGATCAATCAACAGGCATTTATATCAATAGATTATAGAGATCAATACACCAATATCTGGTTACTACCAATAATATATATAATAATAACACAGATCAATAATAATAGTCACAGTAAATTCTCTGATGAATCTTGGTGCTTGCACACACCCACACATAGATATATATGTAAATTGATACTGTGAGCGCTCTGGGTAGCCTCACCACATACTGTGCTCTCTGTGACTTAAACTCAAGTGAGACTTGCTCACGACATATAAAATATCCTGACAAGAATATATATAGCTAACTAAAGGGGAAATGGGAGGGAACTGTAAAAACCTACTTCACCTATCCTAGGATGACAGTTGGGTTGTAGCTCCTGGTCCAGGCTCTCGCCTCGTTCATCCAGAAACACAAGCCCCACGCCTTAGGATGTCGCGTCTCGCCGCTTCTGTACACAGCAGGTCCGTGCTTCTTTCCCTACAGTACGTCGCGGGTTGAAGTCGGTCTCCTGGCCGTCAACTTTCCTCCCAACTACGGCAGCCAGCCTACGTCTCGGCGGTCGTCGCACGTTTCCCAATTAGTTCTTGTCACTGTTCTCCTAGAGGAACTGCCTCTCACCACTACGAAGTCACTGAAGTTATCAGCGTCCCGGACGACACACGCACAGCACCGACTTCAGAGCACTTGAAGCTCACAACACTGTCAATTCCCTCGTCGTCTAGATATATCGCTAGGTATTGGGAAGACTTCTCGACGTGCTTGCACCAACTGTTGACTCGTAGGGTTCCACGAAGGTGGGGTTACTGTCAACTTGACAGGATCGTCGATCAC